>JAJHUR010079855.1:0-25376 GCA_027495735.1 Lutjanus campechanus | reverse complement strand
AAAGAGGAAAGAAGAGAACGACGATGAGCAGTCAGAAAGAGGAACAGATACAGGAGGATGACAGAAAGAGAAAGAAAGAGAGAGAGAGGGAGGGATGTGTGGGTCAATACATTTTGTCACAGAGCAGAGCAGAAAATTATGGAATACCCCGGCTCCTGTTGCCGTGGAAACCAAGGGGAAGCTCTTTCATGTTTCACGCTTTGTTGCCCACGGTTACTGTCCTGAGATTGAAGGATGGATACAAAAATAAAAGAGAAAGAGAGACAGATTAGTTCCAGAGCGAGAGAGAATGAATCAAGGCTGGTGGTAATAATTCAATAATCATCGACAATCAATGGCAGTAATATAGTGTGATCGTATGTATGTACACAGTAATATTTTCTGTATATCTGGGCTGCGTTTCTTCTCTGTATGTTGGAGGAATTTTCACATAATCTGATCATAATCAAACAAAACTTGAGCAAACACAGAATGATGTTTGTTTCAGCACTCTGTTTCAGATTATGACGATACAGGTCAGTGGCTTTTGTACAGGAATTTAAGAAATAAAGAAGTCATGAATTCCCCCAAAACACACCTCCACCCTCTAATTATGACCCCAACTTTACTTATATAAAGTCTAAAAAAAATTGGAATGTTATTTTTTTTAATTGTAAGATTTTTAAAGCCTCCAAATTGACAGAAAAGATCAAATACAAAGAATATGACCTCACTGACCTCAATGATAGTTGTGGCCCTATAGGATAGTTGGTCTGTGTTATTTTTTTCCTAAGAGTGTTCCGCCTAGACCCGACCTACTGTGCTGTGATTGGCTGCTGCTACTGAACTGTGATTGGCTAGTTCTTGTTGCCTCGACGACGTGTCCCCATGATTGCCAGAGAACCTTTCTAATGTTGTGAAAGGGTCTGTTTTAACTAGGGCTACACAATTAATCGCAATTCCGATAAAATCGCAATTTGGCCAAGTGCAATATTCATATCGCAGAACCAGAACAAAATTGCAATTTTTTTTGAAAAATTAAAAATGTGTGAGGAAACTAAATAAATAAAATTTCAAAATAAAAGTCTGTGCCCACTCGCTTGCAAAATAAAAACAACAAAATATTATTAAGGAGGGGCGACGGGTCCCGCTCGGGTGATGTTTGTCATGCAGTGTGTCGCGATCAACTGCTCCCAAACGACCATCGGACACTTGGATGAATTTCTGGCATGTCCACAATTCAGAGCATTTTTTACTCACTGTGCCTGCACAAAGTAGCAAACAGAGAGTCTAAAATTGCCATGGCAACACATTGTGTCATGTGGGCGGGAAATATGGATAATAAACATTGCTAGCTTCCCTCCATTTTGCTCTGGAAAATCATCATTGTCCATGTCTTCCTACCATATACAGACATTCTCTTTTTTTTTTAGAATTTGCAGCACACAGGATGGCACAGATGATCCAGGCAGCATGTTTCTGCCTTTTTAGCATCATTGCTAGCAAACACACTTCTACCTGCCTCAGGGCTGTGAAACTAATCCTTATTGACAATTGTTAATTAATCGCCCGGGCACTCCGCAAAGGTAGATGGCCCGTTTTAATTCATATTTTCCACCGATGCTGCGTGAGGGTATGATGGATATTTAGATGGCATTTTCTGATTTACTGTGATTGAATGTAAAACTTCACATGCACTCCGAGAAAGTGACGCGTGCACGAGCATCGTTTCACCTCCCACGGTCTGATATAAACGGATGTAGAATCGCCCCTGATCAGCCACGGGAACAAACAGCCAGTTGTGTCATTTCTCTGGAGAGTCTTCAGCGGTTCAGCAGTGTCAGCTTCTGCAGCTGGTTGCTGATTTCTGGTCTGTTTACAGTGATTTGCATGAGGTTTAGTTTAGTGTTAACATGCAATATTTCATGTCAAAAACCCCTCAATGTGCAGTCTTTACACAATGACACACTTTGCTAAAATGCATGTAGGTTTCATAAAGTCAATTATTCAGCACATTCAGACTGATCGCTCCCTCAGAGCGGAATTTGCTTGAATATTTGGGTCGTTTTGACGCTGGCGTTTCGCCCACTTTGCCTGCTGCCCCGAGGCTGCAGCCTGTCTGCACATCATCAACATACTCCAAGCAGTCAGCTGTCACTCATCACTCTGCTGCTGTCACACTCACTGACGCCGGGATGCTCCTCTCCGCAGCCAATCAGCATCTCATCACTGAAAATACGAAACACAACACTCCGCTTTCTGTTCTGATGGTGTGACACTTCACGAGATTCTCATTTCATGGTCGCAAACACAGCAAAAACTCTCGGAAGTCTCACTTTTCATGCTGCTTTCTTTAACTACCTGAAACGAATCTGTGAAACCGGTTTTCTAGTCGTCGTATTTTCTTTCGTCTTTCTCAGCTGAAACTGAACAGATCGTTCTGAGAGTCGTTTTCTCAAAAGCAGCTCCTCTGCTAATGAGCAGCAGCTCAGACTGACAGTTGCACTGCAGGTAATCAAGTGAGCAGAAATGTCTTCGCTCACTGTACAAAGCTTCATGAAATATTAACTGTAAGTGTAGCTCTCGCCTCAGAAATGCAGAGTCCTGTCTCACATGTCTGTCTCGAACTTCTGTTGTTTCTGCATGAATGGTTTCCTTGATAAAACTAGGATGAAAGCATGATAATGGGATATTTTAAGGTAAATGTTTCTACCACTGTAACATATTTAGTACTATTATCTACTAAAGTATTTGTGCTTACACCTAAATAACACACCACTCTCTTGTCTGTCTTTGTAGTGTACTACCAGCCCTACACTCTTAGAAATAAGGGTTCCAAACAGGTTCTTCCTGAGGGGCGGAGGTTCTATTCCTCTGAAGACCCCAAGGGTCTGTGAAGGGTTCTTTGCAAGACTTAAGGTTACATTAAGAACCCTTTTCATCAAAAAAAAAAAAACTTTTTGAAAGAAAGAGGGTTTGTCAGACGTTCTTTGTACTATGATATAAAAAGGTTCATGGCAGGACTGCTTGGGTGGGTTCTAGATAAAAACGTTGGTATAAAAAAGGGTCCTCAATAGAGGCTCCTGGTTGGGTTCTATTTAAAACCTTTTTCTGCACGTGTAAACAAAAGCAAATTTCAGCCTTTTGCACACAAGGGGTTTGGCTGAACAATTAATCAGAATTTTATCAAAATTTGCAATATGGCCTATACATCATAGTTTAACACACTTAAGAAACATCTTTGTTTGGTACACATCCTTGCAAAAGATTTGCCCTACAAATCGTAAAGAAAGTGTTTCCTATTCTATTCTATTCTGTTCTATTCTAGAAGAAGATAAAACCTTTGGAATAGAAATGGGATTGAAAGAAAATGTGAATTCTTCTAAGAAAGTCTGGTGCAGCTGGATTGTGGTTGTGGTAACAGCACAGTTTTAGAGTTTTGTTGCTGGGAGGAAATAGGGAGTCTCTCAGGGTTAAAAAAAAAAAGAAGGTTGGCAAATATGTTCCAGACTAATTAGCATTTGCAAATTGGTCTGGTGATACCAGGCTAATTGTTCAAGGTTTTGCTGTTAGCAAAAAAAAGGCTCGGGTCTTTTATTATCATTAGCATGATATCATGTATGAAGCCATCAAAGTAAAAACCCTTTTGCAGATTTCTGATGTTATGAGCGAGCAGGAGGTATTTAACAGTCGACTGGAGACAGTTTACAACCAACTCACAGAGCTGATTAGCTAACATTTGCTCGCTACAGCCGATAAAATCTGCCAACAACAGCTGACATTTCAGATGAAAGCTAAAAATGAGCTTATTTCTGAAAACATCAGCCCGTTCTTTCCAGTCTCACCGCATATTCGAGTGTTAAACCTGCTGTGATTGTAAATTGCCACAGCCTTCAGTGCTAAAATGCAGGGTTTGATTTGTGCAGCAGCAGTAATGAAGTCCAGATGATGGGCCAATTGTTTTGTTTAATGTTTTTATGTTTTCAGATGCAAAGGGAATGAATGCAGCTGATTACTGCATTATGATCACAGCCAATAGGAAAGACAGATTTATATGAGGTCACTTAGAAAGAGATGGATCTGCAAATCACAGATAATCACTCTGAATTATCTTTTTATGTGCATAACAATCATCTGATCAATACTCTCTCTGCTGCTGTGAATTAGATCACTTTCTGTCCTGCTGATGATTATTAACTTTTAACAGAGAGACACACTGACTGCAGCTTCACTCATATCGTTAGTTTTGATGTTGCCAATAAATCTGTATAGAACTGAGGGAGGTAAATATCTGGACAAAGAGAGAGGCAGAGTTGTTAGAGCCGCTCTTATCAATATCGATCACGGCTGAAGCTTTGGCAATACACAGTGGAGCTGAGCTTTATCAATATAAGGAGGGAGACAACGGGAGGGGGGACAACAGAGCGAGTGGGTGGGACAAACACTCCTTAATCCACACTGACCTCTTCAAAATAAGTGACCTTGAATTGCTGAATTCAACTGAGGAGAACATATACTGAGGTCTATTAAAGGGTCACTTCACAGATTTTTGCATCAAGTTCACTCGTGGACTATTCTACATACAGTATATATATATCTCTAAAAATAGCTGTATGATGTCTTCTGTGTCTCTGGAGGAGCTTTGTGTATCGTGGGATTAGAGATTCAAAATGTGGAAAAGGAGTTTGAAAGATGTTTCCAGAAGCAGAAAGTAACTAAGTACATTTTCTCAACTACCAGTATTCCAAAAAAAGTTGGGACATTGTGTGAAAGACAACCGGAAATGGAGTCAGCTGATCTCTGATGTAATCATGTATTCATCCAAATGTCCAACCCTCCTTAACATTGTGGAGACTTCTGTAGGACTCAAACTCAGTGATTTCCTCTTTACAATAACTTCTTTTATTGAAGCGAGTTTACTGTTCAAAAGTCAGTCTCAGTGTCTCAATTTCATTTTTAATATCTTTTAAGAATTTCATATTAGGACAGTTGGCCAAAAAATAAAGAACAGAAAACAAAAAAGCAAATATGAGGTGATGGAATGATCAGTGAATCGAGGCAAATTTGCTTGATTTAAAACAAAATGTTACACAGACAAACCTGAATAAGTTAGTGGTACTTACATTTAACCTAAAATTATTGATTAAGCCAACTCAAATATTTTCATTCACTCATTTCATTGCAATAGGTTAACAAAACTGAATAATTTTAAGTATAAAGACCCATAATTTCATCTTCAGTAAAGTTCATAATAATCAAAAATTGAGTTTAATGAACACAAAAGAGAAATTTACAAAACAATTTTCAAGTTTTCACTACTTGTTGCAATTAATTCATTGGAGCCGTCGGTTTTACAGTTTTACAGTGTATCAGAACAAGCCTGTGTTTACATTTCACCAGACAAAGTTACAGTTAAAAAGAAGCAGGAAGAGATGTTTCTTTAGATATTTTTTATTTTTGAGCCTGAGTGCTGCGATGTAAATTGAAAAAAATAAAATAAAACTTGTCATCCATCTGTATCACTCCACATGTACTGTATATAAATATGGACACTCAGAGTAATTTCTGATTGGATGTCTAAAATCAATAATTAATTCTTCACAGTGAAGAGCACAGCTGTGGTTGTGTCCTGGAGTCTGAGGGAGAGACGACAGCAGCAGCAGCAGCAGCAGCAGTGTCATTTCAGGATTTGACAAGATATCTGCCTTCCTGACAGCGTTTGAAGCTGTTAGTGTAAATGATCAAAAGTATCAGGGATAAAAGATGAGCCGGCTCATGTTACTACAGCTCTACATAAACATCCATTCACCAGAACTGTCTGCTGTCCCAGAGAGCATTTTTAATATTTTATGGGCATTTTGATTGTCACCTTTTGTGTGTTAATGAAGTTTCTAGTTTTTTTAGGGCTTAATCTGCAGCAGAAACTAACACCTTGTTCAGACTACCAGCTCAAACCACTTCCACTCATATCAAGATTCTATCTGGATTGAGTTTTAGAAAGTCTATACAGCAGAAATATATATATATATATATACAGTATATACGTATGAGATTTTTGGATCCAAGCCACATTTGGGCGAGGTCTGAAATGTGCAATCAGATCTCTGCAGATGTATCTCAGTCTGGACGCTATCGCTGCTAAAACTGAACTTTCAAAGTGACTTTTGCGTCACTCGCAACGCAACACTTCATGACGATGCTAAATTTAGAGTGATCAAAGTGAATCAGAGCGGCTGAGTTTTGCAGCGCACACCACAGGCCTGAGCGATGTAGCTGAAAAGTTTCATAACATTAATCTTTGACTGCGATTAATTGTGCAGCCCTAGTAACTGAGAGGCAATATTGCAATATTGTAAAGTGTCTGTTTCCCTTGTGAGAGATTAAAATGATCTCTGTGACTTTCCAGAGGTGTAAAATCTAGTTTCACTGCACTACAAACAGCTGTATGGTGTCTGATGAGCATTCAGACTCATTGATCTGTTATTCACACCAGCAGTCCTGGTTTTCATGTCATCGTCTCATCAGCGCCTGAAGCAACATGCTCATGCAAACACTTGCAGCCCTTTGGCTTTTTACATAACGTTCTGCCATTTTTGGTCTGTCTACCTTCTAAATGTCAGGATATCTCAGCTTCAGCTGCTCAGATTTGACCTTTTTTTAAAGAGTGGGTCCATTATTCTGTTTCGTTTTTTTTTAGGTGTTTATATAACATACCTTACGTATTCATATCTGAACATTCAAATTATCCGAGCACATGTGTTTTAACATCAAACAGTTTCCCAGGCCCTCTAAAAAGGTTTTCACACATGACCTGACGTAGGTTTCTGCATGATGATGATGATGGTGCTGCTATATATAAACCACATGAGGTTGAGGGCAGGGAGAGCATCAGAGCTGTAAACTATGTCACTGCTTTTTGCTAATGACTGCGTGGGACTTTGTCATTTTAAAAAACCTGAAGAAGAAGGCAGATGATGTCACTCTTTAAAAAAATCTGTCTCTTGAAAGTCCCTGAACTATTTATGGAAGTGCAGCATTAATTTGCTGGAGTTTCCCTTTAAGGGTAAATTCAGATGTTACGTCTTTACAAATCAATCTTAGTAATAGTAATAGTTCAGAGGTTACTGAGTAGCTTGTTCCTGAGGAATTACGTCTTCATGTAGGACACAGTTCACCTATGGCTTGGCACTTGGGGTGGTCAATCAGATTTCAAAGGTGGCCAGTGTCACCCTCCGATGTTGTAGCCACATCTTAGCTGGTTGAAAAGACGGTGAAAAGAGGTCTAATTAGACATTCAGACCAAATATCAGACCGTTGGTACTCACTGTTTTTTTTAAAAAAAAAATATTTCAAATAAAAATGCTCGGTAGCTTGTTTCTGATTGGAGGGACTGAGTGTGTTACAGTTACCGCTGGTGTCCCCTGTGTTTTCTATCTCGTAGTTAAGGGGCCCCTGGCTGATTAAAAAAAATTGAGAACCTCTGACAGAGCAACACAGTAAAATGACAAGAAATCAGTTTAAAAGTTTGAAGGAGTTCAGGTGGAAAAAAAACAGGAAAGAAAAGACGAGAATATAAAGATAAACATCATGCTCCCCTAAGCAACCAAACCCCATGGGTAAAATCAGTCATTTTACCTCACAGAAAATATGAGAGTCGCTGGTCTGCCGCTGCCTTCATCTGTGAGTTTGTTTGTGTTATTGTGTGACAGTGAATCCAAACTAACACCAAAGTCTCTATATAACACAGACAAACAAACAGATCGAGGCAGCGGCAGACCAGCAACTCCTGTGTTCTGTGGGGTAAAATGACTGATTTTACTAATGGGGTTTGGTAGGTTTGGATATTTTGGTGATATTTGGCTTGTGCTAATTAGGTTTTTTTTTTAAATGTATTTTCAACTGAAAAATGCTCACTGGGTAGCTTGTTTGCGATTGGAGGAATTGAGTAAGTTACAATTACCCCCTGTTACAATTGCCCCCAGTCTCCCCTAAGTTAAGATAGAGCAACACAGTAAAATTACAGTAAATCAATTTGAAAGTTTGAAGGAGCGAAGAAAAGATGAGAATAAAAACAGGAGCTGATGTGAAGAGAGAAAGAGAGAGGAAGGGAGGAAGCGGTGGAGGAAGGAGGATGATGATGCGCTGCTGACGAAGAAAAGAGCGGGGTGGAGGGAGGTAGACAGAGAAAGAGAGAGAGAGAGAGAGAGAGAGAGAGAGAGAGAGAGAGAGAGGGGCTGAGGCAGCACTGGATGGTCGCTCGGTATCTCTCTCACCTGTCTCCCTCCTCACCTGTCTGTCTCTCTGTCTCCGGTCGCTCTCCTCTCCTCTTCCTCTCCTCCGGGTTGTTGTTGCAGCGGCAGCAGCGTTGATCAGCAACGGCAGCAACAATGTGGTGCATCAACTGCGCCTCGGACAAAACGCCCGCGATCCTGCACAACAAGCTGCTCTACTGGTAAGAAAACAACAACAGAGAGAATGAATGTGGTGTCAGACCTCCTCCACACTGACTGACTGACTGACTGACTGACTGATGGACTGCGTGTTTTCCGCCGCTCCTGCCGCTCCTGCCGCACTGCTGCCTGCGCGGCTCTTCTGTCACCGTCGTGTGTTTTCGGAGCAGCTGATGGTTGTAAATCTTAATGAAATGCGACATGACAGCAGCGGGATGTCAGCCTGTTTGTTGCAGTGTGAGAAGTCCTGCTGCTGCTCTTATTAGTAGTAATATTGGCAGTGTTATTGATAGTGATATTGGTAGTATAAGGGCTTGGCAATAGATCAATATTATATCGATATATCGTGATACTAGACTAGATATAATCTCTGATTTGGGGTTTGTTGTATCGTGATATGACTTCACTGTTTGTCTTTTCCTGGTTTTAAAGCCTGCATCACAGTAAGGTGATGTAATTTTCTGAACTTAATACACTGTTCTAACTGTTCCATTATTTTTTTACCCACTTAGTCATTTTATCCACATTACTGATGATTCATGTTAATATTTTTAACATCATAGTTGTTCCTACAGTATTGTCACAATATCAGTTTGGAGGAATTTGGTCAAAAATGTGAGAAAATCTGCAAATCAAGATATTTATCGTATTGTATTAGGGCTGCAACGATTATTCGATTATTAAATTAATTGGCAACTATTTTAATAATAATCAATTAATGGGTTCAAATAATTTTTTAAGGAAAAAAAGCAAAATTCTCTTAATTTCAGCCTCTTAAATGTGAGTATTTGTTGGGTTTCTTTACTCCTCTCTGACAGTAAACTGAATATCGTCACCTCCAGCTTTTGGAAACTCTGACATGATATTTTTGACCATTTTCTGTCATTTTAAAACAAACAACTACTAATCAATTAATCGAGAAAATACTGTGAAATGAATCTTTACTTGGAGCCCTAAATTGTATCCTATCATTTCATATCATATTGAGGAACAGCCTACATTTTTTTATATATTATTTATAAGCCATATCGCTCAGCACTAGGCAGTACTATTAGTTGTATTACTGGCAGTTTAATCAATATTAATATTGGCAGTACTGTTAGTTGTCATATTGGCAGTCTTATCAGTGGTATTTTTGCTGTTGTATCAGCAGTGGTTGGTGGGCTGTTGATGTGTGCAGAGGAGGCAGTTTTGGTTCTATATTCACCCGTCGTTTGTGTGTGTGCACTTGTTTCTCCTCCTCCTCCTCCTCCTCCTCCTCTCTCGCTCTCTCTCTCTCTTCTGTTACAGTAAGTCTCTCTACCTTTTTCTCTCTGTGTCACTGATGCAATGACCTTAAACTTTTTAAATGCTCTTTAGTTTTACTTTCATGATGAGCGGCTGACAGAATGCTTTAAGGCCTCCATATGTGATAAGTGGTAAACACGGTGCTGGTGGCGGAGAGCGGTGGCGTGGCACACTGTTCAGATTTGCCACAGAGCTCAGGTCAAAGTTCAAATTATTTAAACTTTGACCTTGTTTGCTGCTGACTTTTCAAAGTGCAACCAATGAAATCACAGCTGTATGTGACGACGTCGCCAGAAGCGACCGTAGAGAGTGACGGAAAGGAACCTCAGACCCACAATAGATCCTGCAAGAATGATCTTTTTAACGTTTGTACAAAGCGCACAAGAGTGATGGAAGAAAAGAGTGCCAGAGTTCCTGAACTCTATAACACAACATTAAAAACACACCACGATCTCGCCAGTAAAGGTAATACGTGGTGAAATGTAAGCAGTCAGATCAGGCTACAACATTTGTGAATCATGTGCTTTATGACACCATGTGAAGGACCCTTTAAGTTTAGTCAAGTAAAACTAAAGTTGTCATAGAGGTACTGGACACTTAAATGTGTTTTTTGAATCATAAACTAAATTATATTATTGGACTGTGATAAAACACATCAGTGCTGGTGCTGATATCGACATTTCTTCATACATTTATTTTTTTTAAAAACCTGCATTTCATGGGTTTAAAAATGGCTCAAAACTTCACCTCCTGTTTTAAATCATCCCGAGCCTTGATGCCAAAGCTGAGATGGAGTCGACCATGTGGGACTGCTCTCCGCCATGAAATTTATATTAAAAAAATAATGTTAATTGCCTGTAATCTCTTGAGTGGGCGTCTGCTCATTTTCAAACATATGCTGATTATTCAGAGGAGTTTATACTAGATTTTAGTAAGCCTCCACTTAGTATTTTTTACATTTTGGTGCTTTAGATGATAACAGCAGGCCACAGTGTACTGGGTGTTCTGTACAGGGTCTCCAGTGTTTCTCCACAGACACAGAGAGTCTGACAGCAGCTGCTCGTGGTTGGTTAGCTCCAACTAGCTCTTCTGCTACAGTTCAGTTCAGATTAGTCTGTCTCTCTGGTCTGTTGGCTCACAAGGCCACGCCCCCTTACAGCGGTAGTCCTGACATGCTTATTTATCAACATAAATCCATACTTTTATGAGAAAATATTAATTTTGTAAAGATTTTGTGGTTTTAAAAATGATTTATTTGCTCCTCCAGAGTCTATGATCAAGGACTGCATCCATAGCAACAGTCTGTGCTTCATAGCAACGGTCTGTTACACATAGCAACAGTCCACCAAAGAGAAATAATAGACCTTAGGATGCTGTTATTGACAAATCAGAATCAAGTATTTAACAAGGCCATGTTTTTTCCTGGTTTTAAAGGCTGCTTTAGAATCAAAGCCAGAATCTGTTGCTCTGGTTTGTTGGTGCGTTACAGCAAACATAGTACTGGAAATATCAACTGATTTATATTAGAAATCAGTTGAAGCAATTAGTATATTATACAGTAATTGTTATTTATAATAAATGCCATTTTCTGAACTTACCAGACTGTCCCCACATAACCATTACATCCACATTACTGATGATTAAATAATCAAATTAAGTTAAGTTAACTACTTATATACTGTTGGGTAGTTTAATGTGCAGTAATCCATCATAGGCAAGAGGATCATCATAAGTTTGCACTATTTTAGAATTTCCAGTGTGTTATTTGAGGGAAAATACATAACTTGAGATATATATCTCACGGAATAGCCTAAAAATATTGATATATTATTTATAAACCGTGTTGCAGAGCCTCCCTCAGTCTGCAGTGTGAGCTGCTGACATACTGTAAGATAATACAAGTAATAGACCAGCCTCATATTGTCTGCGTGTCCTAATTTCAAACTCAAATATGCTTTACTGGCATGACAGTGATACAAAAAGCGAATGTTGCCAAAGCCACACAGCCTGTGTTGGTGATGATGGGAGATTCTTCAAAAAGGGAACAAAGCCTTTTATCAGGCTCAGGTGAGACTGAACCCATCTGCTACATCAGCTCCACAACCTCAGCTGGGGTCACGAAAGTCCGAATACCGACACGTTCAGCGCTCACAAGTCGTCGAGCGTCGACTTGTTTGAAGTGTTTCTGTTTCCAGGAGCTGCCAACAGTGCCCGAGTGGGTTGGTTTGATTTTATTTTCACATAAATAACAAATAATTAAGATAATTATACCGAATTACAACTACAATCACACATCCACTGTGGGAAGAGTTTTACAATTAATGAAGCAATTATCTGAAGCATGCAGGTCTACTGTTCATAAAAGAGACATAATGGGATGTTATTTTTAAAGGTGTCTGAGGGAATGAATGCATTTCTCAAAATAACTGAACTGCAAACGATAACTTTTCATTTTGTGTTTTGACATCTGTGAATGATAATATCAATTTTCACATTTAAAAACAACAAATGTTGACCAAAGTTCTTTAAGGAGAGATGAGAATGCAATGAAAAAATGACACAGACAGACATAAATATTAGGATCACTAGTGTTTTTAGAGCTGACACCGATTGCAATTTTCTTGGCCGATTCCGATTTTTTAAAGGTTTGACCTGCAGATTCGCACAGGACTCGAACCCCAGACTCGGGGTCAATTGGATATTCATAATAAAACACTGACAATTAAATAACTTGTACATTTTCTCCAAAAGTGCTCCAGGTTACAGCCAGGCCTTATTATATTATTATATTAAGATGATGTACCAGAGGGGAGCACAGTCTTGCAAGATCTCGTTGGAAACGTGATTTCACGAGATCTTGTGGAAGCAGATGTAAACTAACCAGAGACTGATGCTGTGCAACAATTCGTTTTAGTAAAACTCTGCAGTGAGAAGAACAGAAGAAGAAATTAAATGAGTCTGGTTGAGAAAATGTTTTAGGGGTCGATCGATGCATCCCAAGAGTTAATACTGTAAAGGCGCCGTCAGGTTGTTTTGATAAGTGTGTAAAAAAAAAAAAGTAATTTTCACAAATCATTTTTGATCGCACACATAAGGGAATATCAATCAAACTGTTGGTTGGTTTATTCATATTATAAATGCCATTTATATGTTTTTGTAAAGCAGCTCTTCAAATAATTGAGAATAAAATCATAAAATCAGTTTTGCACAGAAAACAAATGTATAATAGCAACAACAGAGTGTGACTGTGTGCTTATAAAACGACATAATGATGAATGAATCATATATGAACCTCTGAAACTTAAACTTTTTCATGTTGCTGATTATTTTCTGTCCTAAAACCAGCTTTAAGTGCATTTGGCAACAACTGGACTGATGTTATTGTAGACAGTGATGAATTGTGGGATACACTTAGCTCTGAAAACCACTCTGTAAAGTGCTATTAGGGTAAGTGAGCATCAAGTGAGGGTCAAGTGAACTGCATGTTTTCAGATGTGGGACACTCTGACAATCTTAGGACCTTAAGTGCTCAAAACCACAGAGTGTCTGAACTGGGACAAAAACTGAGACTCTCTTGTTACTAATTAGATACTTTCAACAGAAGCAGTGCTTGAAGAGCCTTTAGAAGTAAAAGTACTAATACTTTGTTGTAAAAAAAAATCACTTTTAGGTCTTATTTGAGGCAGTTGACAGTAGGGGTGTGCATCATTACGATATGATTTAGCCCTGTCATGATGTAATATGATGCAATGTGGGAATCTTTACATTTTGATTCTCTTAATTCTACATTTGTAAGATACAGTTAGTTGCATTAGTTTTACAAAATCCAGTAACAGAGACAGAAAGAAAGGGACATAACAGTGGTGTTAACAAACGACTTTAAAACTGTTTAAAATGTATTTTTGCAGTAAGATGATCAGCTGTTGTGGTTTTGATTGAATTTGACCGTGCAGAGGAAGTGGGATGTGGAGGAACAGTGATGCTACATGTTACCTGACGTCTCTGGGGGTCAGGAGACTCGTGGCTCTGCACTCTGCTGTCCGACACGTTTTGTTTCTCATCTTTCACATAAAACACAAAACACTGTTTTAATGAGATGCATTAATACGCTAAGGCTGGATTGATTTTTTTCCAATTCACATTCAGCTTTTTCGCGACACAGGCCGTCTGAATTGATGCACTCGTATCTTACACATTAAAGCCCAATTCATCGGATGTATGAATCGACATATATTAATCACTTTGTATTGCCATTGTGTGAGTGGATGTAATGTAGCTAAAACAATGAGACCTTTCCCAACTCTTTGTTTGCCTCTAACAGCCTGTGAACTACTTTGTAAGGGAGTTGGGAAGTTGTAACACTCGCTAACGTTAGCTTAGAAATGGGTTGCTTCCCATCGAGTCCCATCAGAGTTACCCAAAGTTACCCCTTCTCATTGTTTGCTTTGTCTAATCAGCAGTCCAAACCTCAAAATTATTGAAAATAGATTAAAATAATTAAGATAAAAAAAAGGAACCTTGGCCATTTCTCACATCTGAGAGGTTGAAACTGTGGAATATTTGGCATTTTTGAAAAATGGCTTAAATGATTATCAAAATAGTTCCTAATTAATTTTCTGTCAATCAATCAATTTCAGCTTTAATTGTAGCCAATATAAAGTTTGGTGGTTTTAATCTGTAGCAAAGTGTAGTATTTTATAAGGTCTTCATAGTTTGTGTTGCCCTCTTTTGGAATGTAACGTTTGAGAAATGCACCCTCTGTCTGTGTGTTTCCGTCTTCCTCTCTGTCTCGCCGTCTCTCTTGTTTGAGGGGTCACCGGGTTAATCTGCCTCAGTAATGAGTCTGCTGTCAGAGTGGACAGAATCAGACGGCTGTGAAGATGATCGCTGTTTAACATTTTCCTCTCCGACCCGTCAGACCTCGCAGTCGCACTCTGGTCCTGCTATCAGACACAGACAGAAACACAGACAGAAACACAGACAGAAAGACAGACTGTGTGTCGGACACTTTCATCCAAAAACAGACAGTAAAGTCACAGTTTGAATCATGAGACAGTCGGAGTGTAATCACAGATATCAGCTGTTTATAGCCTGTTACTGTCAGAAGTGCAGCTCGCAGAGCGGTGAACGCATACAGATCATTTCATTTGAAATGCAATAGAAACCCTGTACTTGCATATATATAAAATAAATACATCTTTTGTTAAAACAGACAAACTGGACTACAGAATAAGAATAGAATATGTTAAGAATATAAATAAGATAAAATAAGTCAGAGAAACAACAGTAAAAGCCAAACACGGTTAAATCTAAGTGAGAAGTTTTGCCTAAATTTACCTAAACTATGACTATTTCTCAGCAAAATGTTTTCTGGCCACATCAGATACAGCTAGGGTCATCCGACGTCCTTCCATCCGTCAAATCCTGTCCTGTTTGTCCTGAAAATTACAATAATAACAATAATAACTTTATTTATACAGCACGGAAAGAGCACCATCGCATTTACATTTAAGCCTTGACTTTGGGTCATCAGGTGTCAGGAGCAGACGTGTTTCGTCCACATGGAGATGGAGAGACAGTGACAGTGGATAATCAGACTGAGCAGAAGAATATAAATAGAGAATAAAATAGGATCTAAAACTGAACCTTGTGGTGCACCACAGGTAGCCCGTCAAAGGCTGTGCTTGGGTCTAAAAGAATTAAAACTGTGCTCTCCCCCCTGTCAGCTGCTAAAAGAAGGTCGGTGGTTAACTGTGACAGTAATATAAGTTTATATAAACAACATATGAATCAGTGAAAATATTTTGATCAAAATCAGTGATGTAGGCCATAATTCATACTTTTAGTTATTAAAAAGGTCCTGTTTGTTTTTGTAAAACATGTTTTAGTATTATTGATGTGTTTTCACTTGTCTATCAAACTGATTTGACTATTATAAATAATGGATTGTTGATGTCATTCAATCGCTTTAAACCAGATGACTGTGATTAAACTTGTGATTAAAAAAATATCTAAAAATGTGTCTGTAAGCTTCTGCAGCTTAGTGACGATCATATCTGCTGAAAAGTCAGTTTAAAGGAGTAAAATATTTACTGTAATAAATCATAAAATGACCATGATATGTCATCAGAGATTAAGGAAATATGTTAAGTTGAAATACTCTTTTTTCTGACATCAACGCTGCAGCTGCGGTGTCCTCCTTTGGCATCTCTATTCCAGGCCAGAATAACCGTTTTTATTTGCACATTTCATGTTAATTAGAGTCCAAATTAATGCTGAATGTTCGCTGAATAAGTAAATGTCTGTTTATAAGTTGTAAGAAATAATTGATAATATTTTAGAAGGAGTAGATGTTTATAACGGTAAAGTTGAGCAAAATGTTAATGGAGTTTGGCAGGCAGTCCAGAGTGCTTTAACTCCAGAGTGAGCTAAAAGTAAGTGAATACTGGACTGACAATCATCAGGTGGACGCAGACATGACTCTTAACTGAACGATCACGTTGCCCCGTCACTGCTGGATGAAGAAATAAGCAACTAACGCCTTAAAAGGGGTTCATATGTCAACTTGCCTCTGCTGAAAACAGAAAAAATCTATTACTGCAGGTTTAAAGGGAAGCTGCAACCTAAAAAATGATGCATGTTGTTTTAGAAATAAACACTGATTATCTCGCTTCATGCTTACGAAAAGATGATCTGGATGAAGTCAAATCACGCTGTTTGTTCATCATGAACATGAATCCAGCTGTTTTAGTTGTTTGTACGTGTGTGTTTTGGAGAAGAAGTGCGTTCAGTCGCTGCTTTGTTCCTGTAGTTTTATTCCCTCTTGGACACTTAAGTATCTAGAATCACTGCAGGCGTTTATATTCTCTGTTTAGACGATATTACTGAGCTACGTGTCCATGATGTTGCTTCATTTTCGAGAAGTCATCTTCTCTACAGGTGGGGATCCAGCCCTCAGCCCCAGCAGTGCTGTGCTTCATTAGCTCTCCGCTCTGCTGGTGGGAGTGTTGAGGAGGAAAAGACATAAACTGAGTCATGCAGGCTGTTTGGGAAGCGTTGCTGAAGGAGTTGACTCAGCAGCATTGTTGCGTTAATCCCAGAGGAGCGAGGCTGTTGCCTGGAAACCTCGGAGCTGATTTCTGACCCGACTCCCCGCTCAGGCTTTCTGGGACAGATTCAGGCTGTAAGGTCTGTTAGTAACGCTGAGCAGGACAGACGCTTCAGGCTGAAGGATCCTACAGGCTGCAGCGTTCACTGCAGACCGTCATTACAACATACTGAGGACGGAGCTATTCTTAGAGCCTCGCTCGTAATGGAGCTAAAGATGTAAAGTTTGTCCTGGAGGAGGCGCTAGAGGAAAAGGTCAGGAGGTCATTAATATCTAAAGTTTTCATCCTCTAGGCAGCAGGAAGGTGATCTGTACATTTCATGGAAATCTATCTTTAAGATTTTGATGTGTCTTGTAAATAAGTGATAAGATAGATAAGATGATGCTTTATTAATCGTACAGTGGAGGCGTTTGCACTGGTATTGGGGCTTGAGGAAAGGTCCAGTTAAAATCTATGTTTATGTGGTTTTATTACACATGTAAGTCACCTATACACCAGAATCTGGCCCAACAATGACAAAAATAGTTTTGTAGGTATTCTTGGGTACTTTTTAATGATATTTCATAGTTTGTCTTTTCCTGCAAAACGATCTGAAACAGTTGATGTTTTGAATCCTGCACAATCCTAAAGTTAAGTCCAATGAAACACTTTCTTGCTGGGAGCCTGGAAGACAAATATATCCGTCCACCTGAGTGAGCAAAGTGAAGTGTTTCTGGGGGCCTCACTGTACAAAAGCACAACTTTTTTAAGTACTTTATTTACTGATTTTTGTGAAACCGGATCATATTTTTTGGAGAACATACTTTCTGGTTTCCCCTCTGATGTCCTCCAGCTGCTCAGCTTCAACTCTCAGTTATTTAATTACAAAGTTTTTTGATGGACAGGTGGCATTAGCTTACTTGTTCCTAAAGCTAACCATAACTGTTAGCTAGCAGTACCGAGGTCAGGCCAGAGTGGTGTTCTTGCTGGGTTTGGGTCCGAACAGCCCGGGGCTGACTGAGTCACATATAGCTACCTTACTTAACTTGGTCAGCCCCAGCTGACTGCAGCTGGCTTGTTTAGCATGCTAATTGCATGCTAACTATTTTCTTTCTTGGAAAAATAAAGTAGTTCTGGTGGATTCTACCACAGAAAGAAAGTAGTTTGTACATGAAAGTGCTCACAGTAAGTTCTGTGGATTATCTTGATAAACTGGGTCATCGTCTTTCACCCTGACCTGTTTGCGTTTCTTTAAACCAATCACAAGCGTCTTGGGTGGCGCTAAGCCTGCTGCGAAATCGTGTTGAGGGGGAATTTATTTTGGTGGTAAATTTGCACGTTGCGGGATGAGCTTTAGGTTGTGATTGTTTCCTGGGGTTGGACTTATACCTGCAGTGTGCATTTGGTGAGTCAGACTAATGGGGTTTGAGAAAAGGCGGACATCTCTATCATCATTATCTCCAAGGACTGATATGTGTTTTTGATTTGGGGGTGAACTGTCCCTTTAAATACATGGCTTAAGTCACATGATATCTTGTTCTTCAGGCTACATCACCTGACATTTAATTATCTGGGACATTTGCGTGTAAAATAACATGCCGTCTCTGCGCAATAAAAGATTGGAAATTATGTGAAATTACACAAAAGAGCAAAAAAGGTGTTATTATGACACTGAAATGACTCACTGGTGTGTTATTAATACGTCATTTGGTGAGACCAGGCTGAACTGTTTGAAACTGGTGATGTTTAACTCAGGACTAACTTGAAGTTCTGGTAAATTGTTCTATAATAACAAAAAAAATGATGGTGTGTCTTAAAAGTCTTTCAAGACAAACACCAGGACACACTGTCGAGTCTATTTCAGATCTGTACGTCTATATATAGATGTACAGCAGATATTTTGAAGTTTGTGCTGAAACTGAGGTTGTGAAAGTGGTTTTCTTGCTTCTGTGACAAAATTTTCACCTCTCGGTGCACTGTTGAGCTGTGTGAACGTGTCTTAAAGGATCAGGCTGGTGTTGTTCTATACTTTTCTGCTTCTGTCAACAAATCCCATGAAAAGACCAAAACCAACAATGTGTTTGTCTGTCTCTAAGTACATTCTGACTTCCTGTCTGTAGCTCTCAGCTCCAAGCTCATTGGTTCTCACTGAAGATGTAGGGTGCTGCCAGTCAAAATAAAATGCTTCACTGTTTTTCCCAGGAAGGAGAGACGGACGTGTCAGTGTTGGTATGATGGGAGAAATGAGGCTGTCAGTAACAGAGAAGGCTGATGTTTGTGTGACGGCCTTTCAGTCTGTGTGAAGTGCAGCAGGTTCAGACGATGAGCTCTGCAGGGAAAACAACTATTAACTAACGAGGAGCAGAAGTTACACAGAAATGAGGTTAATTCCGATGCCAGAAATGTGCATTTCATACTAAAAGAGCTTAAATTTTCTCTTCTCTTCTGAGGTTTATGTTTATGAATCATTCCAACATTTCAGTGATTGCATGATGGAGGAGGTTCCAGTTTTTTAATGTTGTATAATCTGTCATCAAAGCATTTACGACTAAAATGCAGTTGCAGTTATTAAATGCAGTAAAACATCTTAGTTGACTTACTTAATAGGTCAGATAATTAAAAAATGAAGAATTTCAAAGAAAGATGAGTTACGGGCCTTTTAATGTTTCTTCATTTTATCTGATAAATAAGGTTATTATTAATCTTTGTTTATTAATTGGCCCCTGGCCTCCTGCCCCCAGGTGAATCCAGCTGAGTGTCCCTGGTTTAGGGAAACCTCTGCGGACACCACAGAAAGAAAAGATGATGTGAACGTTTTCCGTATCTGTTTATTGTTCATTACTCCTTTCAAAAGGCCGAGCTCAGACGGCACGCAGCCACTGGCTGTGAGCTCAGCTGCTCTGTGCTGTGGATCTGGATCTGGTTATTGCTCGGACTGCAGCTGCATTTGTGGTTACATTGATACGAGATAGAAATAGAAACAGCTGTTGGCGGCTCTGAGCTCTTTCTCTCTCTCTCTCTTTCTCAGCGCTGTCCATGGTTCTGACAAAATGACATTATGTGTGCTGCGCAGCGACAGCAACAGAGGAAGAGAAGTGAAAGCGGAGATACACGCAGAAAAAAAGCCCACATCTCTGGTAGAGAGAGAAACACACCTGTTTTTAAACATTACGAAAGACTTGAACATCAACAGTTTTTTTTAGATATGCACAAATATCACAGCGCCAAATTTTTCAAGAAGGTGGTTGGTTGGTTGGATGAATGAAAGAGGGAGGCTGTGTTTGCACAGTCCAACAAGTCCACTACCGGTGGAAAACTTTAACACAAAGAAGCAAAATGACCAGTTCCACTTTTCCATAATACAGTAGGAGCAGGCACAGCTGCATCTAAACAAGAAGACCAGTGGAACAGCTTAGTGGGAGCACTGGGCCTCATGCATGAATTGTTTGTATGAACAGATTTGATCTTAAATTATGCGTGCAAACAAGAGCTGCAACAATTAATCTATTCTTAATCGATTATTAAATCAATCACCAACTATTTCGATAATTGATTAATTGTTTTGAGTCATTTTTTAACTTAAAAAAAAATCTGATTTTAGCTTCTCAAATGTGAATATTTTCTGGTTTCTTTACTCCTCTTTGACAATAAACTGAATATTATTGCGTTTTGGACAAAACATGACATTTGAGGATGTTAGCTTGGGCTCTGGACAACAGTGATCAACATTTTTCATGACATTTTTCAAACCAAACCACAAATTGATTAATAATTAATTAATTGTGCCCTAGTGCAAACAGTTAAAAAAGAATGACCCGATGTAAGCCAGCGTGCACAAAACCCAACTCATATTTTGTGCTGTGATATATTAATAATGATGAACAAAAAGTAATTTACTGAATGATGAACAGACATAACCTGCTGCACCTGCTGCAGGCCGACAGAGAAACTTCTCCAAATCAAATCCAACGATCCTCCGGTTTGCTCCTGCTTTTCTGTTTAAAAGTTTATCCTTTTCTGTACATTACAGGTCAGATGTCAGTGGCTTGTTGTTTGGGGTTTGCACACTTCAGTCGTTCAGATTTATTGGGGCATTTCTTTATGCTAATTGCAAACTTCCTGACACACGCATCCAATTTAACATTCCACTCAGGTAGGTAAGAACAGACTCGACTGTCAGCACACGTATAATTTCCCTGGTGCTGTTTTGTTTCAGAACAAATAAGAGAAAAATAAGAAAACATTCAGGCATATTGTCTTTTTTGGGAATAATGGCAACAACCAGAATATTTTGTGTGTGTAAACATAGTCATGGATGTGTTTTTGATAGTTTGAGCTCAATGGCACAGAGGAAGAAGATCCGTCAGTCTTTGATAAACACACAGTACCTCTCAGTAGATGCATTCAGTGTTGGTTTGGATCTTTTTATCTGATCAGTTGAATTTAAGAAAAATGGAATATCACCAGACGTTTCCTTTATGATGAAACTTTGTCTCTCGACTGTGTTCACATGTACAGACAGGGACCCTCTTGTTTCATTTGGAGTGAGATGACTTACGTTTAGCTTTACTATGTATAATTGTTTCATAATGCACTATGAACATAGAGTGAATTATAGGGGAGCTAAGGGGAGCTCGGCTCCCCTGAAAATTTACGGGGAGCTCTGAAACTGTTACAGATTATATTTCTTTTCTTATATTTTCTTTTTCTTTTTTTATTTATTTATTTATAAAGCAGTATTCAAACATGGTACATTAAAGAGGGTTAAATATAAGGTATGGTTATGTATGAGAATGTTGAATAAATAACTTTTGTGTCCCTTTGGGTTGGCTTTGAAGAATGCGAAACAGTTTTTCAACCACAAATCACAGGCATTTTATCTCTTGTTAATAAAGTACCACTGTGGACTTTGAATCCGTGGTTGCTTGTGTGCACTGCGTGCCATCAACCCCGCTCTGTCAGTGGCTGGAAAAAGTTTGGGTGTTTGTTGAAGTCACTTAACTACTTAACTGTTTCTGGTTCAGCTGTTTCAGAGTTATGAGACCAGGGTTGTGACTGGCTGATGGAGTATTTAATAATCACCACACCTGCTGATCTGTATTCACCTGCACCCAGCCCCCTTCTTCATCTGCATGTATGTTTCTTCTTTCAGTATCAAACCACTTCCTGTTTCTAGTCTCCTCCTGGCTGATGAAACTCATGTCTCCTCATTCTCCTGCATCAAACAGTCTAATTATCTGTTTATTTATCACCTTGATGGTCTGTAATGAAAAACCCACTGAGTCAGTCTTTCACTTCCAAAGAGATTTAGTTTCCCGTTCATGATTTCGCCTTTTTGTTTTTCCACCTTGATCTCGACGGTTCCTCGATGAAAGCGGGGGCGGGGGAAAGAAAGATTGATTTAATAGATTTTCATTTCACACCTCAAGGCAAAAGTCAAGAGTATTTGAAAGGAGGTGTAGCTGTTTGATACCGACTCATGCTTCACAACACACGGTGACGTCACATCCAGGAGAGCAGGAACAGAAATAAGATCTCCAGCTAAAACACTGTCTGACAGCAGAGCAGCAGGTTTATAGCACTGATTTATCTTTGCAAAAGTCCCTTTGAAACAACCACCATTTTGATAAAGTGGCAGCAGCTCTTACAAAATGGCTTCTAGCAACAACAAAAAAAAAAGAAATGAAGAAGTGGTCAGGATATTTATTCTGCTGCCCAGAAGAACTCTATGAATCTTTATTTTGGCTTTTATACTTGAGCAGTTTAATCCTGTGTCATTCCTCTGCTGCAGACCAGTGTGAAGCAGAAAATAATGCGTCCACATGGCCATAAAATCCCTGAAAGGCCCGTCAGGATCCACCCAGCTTTCTAGTTTCTAGCTGTAAAAGTCTGGCCAGTGTTCAAAAACACCCTCATCTCTCTCTCTCTCTCCGTCACCTCAACCTCAGACTCTGCTGATGGAGCGTATAAGTTATGATTTCTCCCCCTGAAGTTATTATTTTTCTCCCTGAAATCCTAGAACAGGTTCCTGTCTTATTCTTTAATGCTCATCCCCCCTCAGATCAAACAGTTTTAGGTTTTTAACTAAACCTTGAAGACTTTTCCTTGTCCAGACTTTAGTTCCTGCTAGTGTCTGCTGAGAAAGCTGGTTATCCCGGCTTAAGAGCACGAACACCGATCATTTGATCATAATAAGAACCAGCAGCTGTCATCCAGAAACCATATCAGTCTGCAACAAATAGTCTAACATGACTTTATACTTTCAAATTGCCTGCAGTCACAAATACATCAACATGTATTTTACAAATACTTACTCATCAAATGTTTTTAAATAAAGTGCAAAGTACTGATATGGAAAATGTATTTAATTAATAAAATACAGGTAATCTGTAATTTTAAAATACAAAAAGATATTTTATACAAACTGATTTTGGGTAGCTTAATATGGGTCTGAGCTAAAGGGACAGTTCAGCCCAAAATCAAAACTATACATTTTTCCTCTGACCTGTAGTGTTATTTATCCATCTAGTTTGTTTTGGTGTGAGCTGTTGAGTTTTTAAGAGCCATAAAGGTGTCGGCTTTCTCTTGAACAGAGTGGGACTATATAGCGTGCAGGCTGTGGTGCTCAAAGCGCCAGAAAATACAGTTAAAAAACTTAACAGCAATGACTCTTTCCAGAAATCATGACACGATTACCTGAGGTAATCCACTGCTCCTTGTTGTGAGCAGTTTTATGTAGGAACTGTTTTCTTTCTGTAGTTGAATCTACTGGAACTACTTTTTCGTAAAAAGAAAAGTAGTTGTTCATGAAACTGTTCAAAACCAGGTTTAAAAATCTAAGCATATTTTGATTATAAACCTGTGTTGTATCTCTTGGGAAATTTGCACTGAACACCAAAGCAGCATTCCTCAACTTTCTGGTCACAAAGATGAAATATGCTAGATGACAGTGAGCATGATGCTGGACCCAACAGGGGTCACTTACATTTAGCCAAAGACTGTGATTAGGCTGATTCTTGTACGTTTTTTTCCTGCAGTTTAAACCTGAAGATGAAAATGTGTCTGGCAGGGATCATAAGATCACTTGTGTTTGTGTGTGTGCATGCATGCGTGATCAGCGGACCTGCAGCCTGTCTAGAGCTAATCTCTTTTCTCTTTTCTTTGTGCACATTCATGACTGTATGCTGAAGGTCCTCTGTGATGCAGAATTCCTGAAAAACCTTTAAACACATTTAAAAGTTTCCTGGCTCCACGGCATCTACAGCTGTGGTCAGAGGCATTATGTTTTCAGGTAATCCCATTCTTGTGAATGCGAGAACGCCTTGAAGGAATTTCCTCTTGGACTCAAAGATGAACTGATTAGATCTTGGTGGCCGAAAGGGCAAAAGGTCAAGGTCACAGGGAGCTCACTGGACATTATTCACCTTTTAATAAATTCCCTAAAATAGACATTATATGAATCTGGACGGACATGGATGTAAACTTTAACATCACTGCTTGGTGGAGACAAACTGTGAGGCAGTAATTCTGATTTTGTGATCAACAACTGCTTCAGGTTGGTGCTTCACCATCTGCACTCTGCTGCGTGACTTCTCCTAGTCTGAGAGTGAAATTAAATATACTATAGTGTATTTTAAGTAGCCTGTTTCAAATACACAAATACAAACTGTCAAGTATTTTGCTCCACAGTTTTTTGTCTGTGGAGGAAAAATACAAATTACAAAATACTCAAAAGTTTTTAAATACACATTTTTAATATATATTATTGAAATACTGCGATCATAGTTTAGTCTAGATTTAATTTACACAATTTAAAAAATATATATACAAGATGGCATATGAGATACAGTGCAGGGAGAGGACCTAATGAAGCCCTAAATCTTATTGAACATTGACCTCACAACATGAGAAATTCAAGATGAGGATGGAGATCTGAAGATTGAATATGATTACTATATGATTATTATATGAGTGATTGATTAGCTTTAAAGTAAGTCTTGAACTGCTCAGGAATATAAATATAAAGTATTATGTAAATAAAAACGGGCAGTACGCCTGCAGTGCATAAAGTCCAATTTTGCATGTAGATGATGCGCCAATCCTTCCCTTAAACTGTTGTGGATGGTGTTACTGTGATATTGGTTTATTTTTCTCACTCCTGTGGCTTATCTTTTTCTGGTTGTCACCAGAATCACTAGAAATTAATGAATCTCCACTGGAAATTTCATGGGAATCTGATGAGATATCCGACTCTGCTGGCAGAGCTAAAAGAAAAAAATTAAATAAATTAGAACCATACTGAAAATGGGAGTCCTTACAAACATAATAGAGACAGTAGAAGCCTGGACTCATCATTGTCTGGTTGTGTTGGACAGAAAGTGTCCTTGGCAGAGTCACTTCAGTCCTTCACTCTGCTTCTCCGGTTTCCTCAGACAGGCTGAGGCATGATGCAGCAAAATGCTAACTACCCTGCGCTATACAGTATCTGTGTGTGTGTGTGTGTGTGTGTAGAGGGCCGTGGGTGGATGATCAGGGCTTATTATGTCTGCTCAGCTCAGATCCTATACACATA
>JAJHUR010079854.1:0-17703 GCA_027495735.1 Lutjanus campechanus | reverse complement strand
CAATGTTTTATGTTTAGTGCTCAGGCGCATGTAGTCCACTGGAGTGGACATGTCTGTAACTTTATGAAAAAATCATATTTTTGGGGAAAAAAAGTTGAACATTTTTTTTCATGTCCTGAGAAGAATAAAAACACTTCAGAAAAAAATCTTGACCAAGGCTTTCATAATTCATGCATCAGAGGGTTAAATGTGTCTCAACCATAACATGTCAACTCTGCAGCCCTCCTAAATCAAAGCTAAATAAGAATTACGGTGTTAAAATGTAAATTTTGATCAGCATTAAGAGAACTCTGAGCAACTTTAAAAAATAAAATGGCTGCCCACTCCGACCATATGCTGTAGGACCTCAACTCCATCAGATAACATTTAATAAAAATATTTAATTATTAGGAGGTTGGCCTCTTACAGGAAGCTGATCTAAAACATATTTTCCAGCATAACTGAAGAAAAAATATAGTGTTGTCCAAGTATGAGTGCTTAATAAGTAGATTTAAAAAATAGAATATACTGTATAATAATATTAGCCAGTAATAGTGAAAATATTCTAGAATATAGAAACTAATGTCGCTAAAAGAGCTCTTTATTCACTGGCCATTTGCTACCTATTCATATTTATTTCATTATCCTGCATTTTGCATAAAACTGAAAGCTTTCCCGAGATGACTAAATAACCAGACCCGACTGTGTTGATGTGCCAGATCTGCTGGAGCTCCCTCCTAATGCCTGTCAAATGTGGCCCACCTGTGCTCACTTAGTCATCCTCCAAAGACCGGGCAACAGAGGCAAAGCATTTGCATCAACAACTGCAACAACATTCGAACGAGTGAAAAATAATCTGTCATTACCTAAAGATAAAAAATGGAACCTGTCAACATTTGTCTCTTCCATTTTTCTTCCCTTTTACATTAAAAAAAAAAATAGGACTCTGCTGCAGACAACAAATGAGCGCTGCGCCGTAGGAGAACCTTTGGATGACTTTCTGTTACATTTGTGTGTTACATGAAACAATGGCCTTCCTACAGCACAGTGTGCTTTGTTGTTGGAGCACAAAGGGCTGATTCAGAGCTTCACATGGACTAAAGGCAAACAATATCAAGAGCTTGTTACTTAGCAGCCATCACTCTTACCAAACATGAATATAAAACTGGCATACATGCACGCAGACGGAGATCAATGAGCTCCGCACAGACAGCGTGATGATCGAGTGTTTGGCATGATGGTGGGCTGGCCATCAACATGACACTCCATTATCACCACCCCGTCTGCGATTATGAATCAACTGACATGCATTTACACCTATAACAATTTTTATTCATAAATGGATCAAATCAGGCATTAATTATGCTCAACGCGACTCCTTTAACCAAATAATGACAGAGGCAAAGCGTAAAGAATTGAAGATGATTTAACTCACTTCACACATCCATCCATCTATCTATTCATTAGCATTACCTGCTTATCCTTTAGAGCAGCGTTTCACACATTTATTGGCACAGGCCTGTTTGTATGAGGTCGCTAATTAGCAGAGTAAAATGCAGTAACACTTTATATTAAGGTGCACAGCTTGTAATAAGCATTACACGGGTAACAAGGCCCTTATGAGATATTTATTAACAGCTGCAGATGGACAGAAGAAGTGGGAGAGTAAGAGGGGTCGTCCTGTGCTGGGTCAAAATCCAGGACATTGAAATAACGACTCTGAATATTAAAACATGTACTTTACCAGTTGGGCTACTGAGGGACTTCATGAAGTCCAGCTCACCTCAACTCAACTTTATTAGTGAAGCACCTTTCATATAGGCTGCAGCTGTAACTGTTTAATAAAGGCAAAAAAAAGCCTCAAAATACTAATAATTTTAGATCTGGTGCCCCAAAATGCATGGTTAACTGTTAATAACAGATTAATTAACCTTAATAAGCTGAGGTGGGGGAAAAGGCGTTTAAATTTTCTGCCCCCTCAAGCTGGAACAACTTGCAAAAGGACTTAGGACTTTTGAAGGGTCGAGAAAGGAGATCTTTCGGCTCTTGTGTTTGCCTTATGTAAGCTGTAATTTTGTACATTTTTACTGCTTGTATAATTTCTATGTGGTGTTGTTTGTGCACCGCTTTCTTAGCCAGGTCGCTCTTGTAAAAGAGGTTTTTAAATCTCAATGAGTCTTACCTGGTTAAATAAAGGATAAATAAATAAATTTTAAAAAAAGCATTTTTCACGTTAGATCTGGCACCCCAAAAATTCGTAGTTAACTGTAAGTTAATTAAACTCAATAAATGTGTTTGTAATGGTATTATAAACAATCATAGGAAACTCATGAAGCTTTATTAACATTCTTAAACAGTCTATGAACTGTTAACAAGTTTCTTCTAAGTGCTACAATTAACACAAATGATGACTGAGACTATAGTATAGTCTCATTAACACATTTTTGTTAATAAGCATCTTATAAATGCCTTATTATCTATTAACTAATGCTCATGACAAGCACGTTATAATATAAAGTGTTGTCCTAATTTCCTTAAATAGTGGCACGGGCCTTTTTTTTTTTTTTTTTTTTTTTTTTTTTTTTTTTTTTTTTTTTTTACCTCACCTCCACAAAGTAACAGGCCTTGTTTGAAGCAGGCTTTGATTCAGAATTCCCTTTCATAATTAGTGTAATTAGTCATATAGTGGCAGGCAGTGCAAAACTGAAGACAGAAAGCATCAACGCCCTCATGACACTCAACAGAGGGGACAGAAACACTGAGACAGAGTTGCAAAATACAGCTGGTCTCAAGAAATTAAACAGCCACCTCACTAAAGATTAAAATATAAACTAGCACAACAATGACAATTACCAAAACAACATGCTATGAATAGTCAAAAGTAACATTGGTGTTATGGAAACTAAAAACAACAAACAAGCACTTTGCATGATGGGGAAATGTGGGACGTCACTACAATATTTTAGTACAAAGCCTTTTTATTTGCCCTGCATTACACTTCAGCTCTGTTAATACAAACTCAAAGTCTAAGAACTCCTGCTCCTCCTGCTTTAGAGGTTCACTGGGGGTCTGTAACCCACCCACCCCAGCTGACACCGGGCGAGAGGCAGGTTACCCCATGGATGGGTTCACCTGTCAGTCACAGGGCTGACATACAGACTCATTTTCACATTCACACCTACAACCAATTAAGAGTCACAAATTAACTTAACCTGCATGTCTTTGGACTGCGGGAGGAAAGTGGAGCACTCGGTGAAAAACCCACACAAGCACATTGAAAATATAGAAACTCCACACAGAAAGGCCCCCACTTTATGTTGGGTGCAAATTCAGATCCTTGCGCACCACCGTCCTGACCCCAATCTATCATATACTGTATGCAATGTCTAGCGGATTGGCGGTCTCACCTCCTCCACTCTGGTGCTCAGCACCGGAGCCCCCCAGGGCTGTGTGCTCAGCCCCCTCCTGCTCACACTGCACACCCACGTCTGCAGCGTGCGACATGACGTGAACTCTGTCGGGAAGTTTGCAGATGACACCACCATCAACAGCTGGATTTCAAAAAATGATAAGACTTCATGTTGGGAGGAAATGAGAAGTCTTGCAGAGCGGTGCACAGAAAAAGAAAAAAAAAAAGATACTGCTCAACATCAGCAAAAACAAGGAGCTGATTGTTGATTTTTGGAGAAAGGAGGCACAGACGCTCACCCTGTCTACATCAGTGGAGCTCAGGTGGAGCAGCTGAACGGTTGTAAGTTCCCAGAGATCATCATCACCAGAGAACCTGTCATGGACATCACACACCTCCACCCTGGTAAAGAAAACTCAGAAACAGCTGTGAAGTTTCTGAAGGACACTTAAAATTCCAGTGCCAAGTTCTTATGAACTTCTAAAGCGGAGCTATAGGAAACATCCTGACTAGGAGCATCACAAACTGGCATCTTGGGCAATTAAAAGCACCCAAATCATCATTGGTACCCATTTTCCAGTGATTTTACCCAGTGATATCAGAAAGGTGAGGTGATACTAAAAGACAAAACCCACCCAGCCACAGTCTGTCCACCCTGCTGCCATCAGGCAAGAGATACAGAGGTATCCGCTGCTATACCACCACTTTCTTATTCAACGAATCTACTGTAAATTCTTTACGTATTTGTGACTTGCACAAAGGAAATTATAACTTAATCTTATTATGCAACCTTTGGTTGTATAGTGATGCATAAATTACCTTGTGCTTTGTATTTTGTTCTGTTGAATTTCTCTTTACTTTCATACGTTGGTAAAAACACATTGAAGGCCTGTCTGTGTTTTTAATTCCATGCAGATCTACCGTGTCTGTATTCTCTCAAGTAACAATTTCTGCAAATAACCCATCATACTGTGTTGAGCACACGGTCATTTGATAATATGAATCAGCATGTCAGTAATTTGGTGTTTTTAGTTTTCAAGCATTACTTGTTTTTCCAGCATGTTTTTGAGGTCGAGATAATGGCGGCGGTGGAAATGTTTTGCTTTGATACCATTTTGCATGCAAATTCCAGAGGCTCGTCTCAGCATGGAGACCCATTCAGCGACGGTGCAAGCTTGAATCTGCAAATTTGAGTGAAACACAGACTTCATTAATCCTGTAAATGCGCCGAACAAAACACACGTGGGACTGAAATCCCAAATCACAGGAGGTCCTCCACTGCAGAGACAAGGCTAAATTCCTGTTCCTGCTAATTTTTTGACAATCCTCTCTGCTTATCCTTAAAAGTAATGCCCATTAAAGTGGCAGTTCACCTCAAAATCAAAAATACATATTGTATTTTGGCCTCAGTCTAGATTTTCTTTGTGTAAGTTGCAGAGTTTTGGAGCTATCAGCTATAAAGGTGTCTGCCTTCTCTCCAATATAATGAGACTAAATGGTACTTGGCTTGTGGTGCTCCAAGCACCAAAAAAATACATCTGAAAAACTCTAAACCAGTGTCTCTTTCCAAAAATCATGACCCAGTTACTCAAAATAACCCACACACCTTGTTGTGTTCAGTTAAAGAAGAGGGAATCCCAAAAAGGTGAATGATATGCACCCAATTTGACAGGGTGTACAACAGTTAAATATTTTCAAATCCAGCCAGCACCTCCATGAAATAAGACAGGAAAGGTACATATCCATGTTTATTTCCAGCCAGGCAAAAATCTGTGTAGGACATCATTTCAAAGCAGTTTTATATGTGTCTAAATACTATTTGTTGTGCTGCAGCAAGCTTGCACGCAGCAAAAATATAACTCTATTCTATATTTGCTGCATGCTGCAAGCCTGCTGCAACGTGCTACGTTCGCATCTGGTGTAAATACACGCAATCTGCTACCATTCTAATCAATGTATTTCGGCTGCTGTGGATGCTGAGCAGCGGACACACAGCAGTTGTGCTGCATATGTGCTACATGTGGTCTAACATGGCAGAAAGTCAAGGAAGCAATACCACAGAGTAGAAATACTCTGTTCCAAGTCAAGCATTTAAAATTTTACTTAAGTAAAAGTACAAAAATATTAGTTCAGCATACGTATACTTGAGGGGACAGATCACCCCCAAATCAAAAATACATATTTTTTCCCCTGGCTTGTAGAGCTAGATCTTTCTAGTAGAAATAAAGCAGTTCCAGTAGTTTCTAAAGTAGTTCTACTGCAGAAAGAAAGTAGTTCCTACATGAAACTGGTCACAACAAAGTTTGTGGATTGTCTTCAATGATAGGGTCATGATTTCTGGGAAGAAAAACTGGTTTTGAATTTTTCTAATTTATTTTTAGATGGTTTTAGCTCTACAAGCAGGGTCCCATTATTCCTATTATCTTGGAGAGAAGGTAGACATCTCTATGGCCGATACCGCCAAAACAACTAAACTATCTAGGTGGAAAAATAGCACCTCAGGCCAGAGGAAGAATTGATTTTGGCGTCAACTATCCCTTTGAAGAAATCAGAGTTAATAAAAACAGCTCAAGTAGAACAGATCGCAGTGTGAACATTTTATAAGCAAGCATTAGATTATAAAAAATAAGGAGCTAAGATTGGATGTTTACATATTATTTTGTCCTCGCTCAGACCTGTAACTACCCCACGCACAAACACACACAAGTGGCTTCTACCCAAGTCATTAAAAACCACTCCGGAATTCCAGAGGAGCTTATTCTTGTTATACTGTGATCACCTCAGAAATTGTCAGCACTTTTGCAGTAAACCTGTATCAGCTGTGGCTGCTTTTCACTTCTCCTCTGAGTTAAATTGATCCATTAGTGTAACCAATTGTTCGGAGAGTGCACTCATTCATTTCTCTGGTCTGCGGCAGTTACCGTTTCAAGGAGTGGAAAAGGCAGCGAAATAAACATCACTCCACACTCTGAGGAGCGCGCTAACTCATTCTGGCATCCTGTATTTTCCCTCGCATATACACGTTAGAACGGCCGCGCGCCAAATTCGGTCAGGTGTGTCTGGTCAGAATTGAAGGCACATTACCTCGAATCGGGACCTGCGAGCTACAAAACACTTCTCTCTGGCGGTGCATGATATTAGCTTACTGTAATATCCAGCATAATACATCACAGGAGAAGAGCTGGAGAGGCAACTCGGAGCAGCTTGTGACACGGTGACTTCACCGCCGAACATGAAGGCCTCATCTTAAAGTGCACTCTCCCTTTCAAAAAAAAGCCCTTTGATAAAAGCATGAAATAGTAATAATAATTACAGAAATAGAGAAGATCAGTGCAACGAGTGTCATTTGATTTCCAGTCAAGGAAGAATGAGAAGTACAATATAAGCAGCGCAAACGACACAAATGAGCATGACGATCATCCATATTCATGATTTTGCGTTGTTGCATTTCATTAACATCTACAAAAGCCCAAGATGAATTTATGATCAAACTGCAACTGATTCCAAGGTGAAAGAGGCTGTGCCCATACCTATTCCTGCATAGCAGAGATACCTATACACAAAGAAAGAGAAAAAAAAATCTTATTTTGTGCACCCCTTGATAATAGCAGGGGAATGTGACAGCTTTTATTACAGCGAGACAGCTGATATGAAAGCCCAGTAAATATTTTGACATTGAACAGATGTGATGGAACATTCGCACTAGCACTGAAATCCTGTGTAAATGTAGCAGGGAAATATGCATAGCTGCTACCTGCACGACGCTGAGGAGGATGAACTGATGAAGTGCTCATGTAATGAGTTCACAAAGGGTTTGAGGAGTGTACGCTGTTAAAATAATGAGTTTTTAAAAGTTAGTAAAATCTTGTTCAGGTTGAACTTGAACATCTCCTCGACATCACCATCAATCAAATGCCTCCTGGGAAAGGCACGTAAAGAATATTACCCCCAAAAGGAAGAATGAAACTAGAAGAGGTCGCTCAGTAGAGTGCGGGTCCTCGCCAGGCAACAGATGGTGAAGCACCTACTGCAATGTCACCACAATTGCCAGATGCAGCCAGCGGAGATTTGCAACCCCCACATACGTCGTCCCGAGCTGAAACAAGATTTTGAACTGAAGCAGTTGTTTATTACTTGCGGCCCCTAGTGGCCAGTTAAGAAGAGAGAGAAGTCAGCTGTCAATGGTCGTATAAAACAGAGCTTTAAAAAAAACTTGAATCACTGCCTCACAGTTGTGTGTCTCCACCAACCAGTCAAGTTACAGTTTGCATCCATGTCTGTCCAGACTCATATAGTGTATGTGGTGAAGCCTTTGAAGGAATTTAATAAAACTTAATTAGGTGTATTTTTGGACGTTCGCACTATACATGTGTGACTATTGTCACAGAGGACTGACAAAGAGCTGAATATTATCATGTCACAGTGAAGTTGACCTTTGACCTTTTGGATATAAAATGCCATCACCTCATCGTTTTATCCTACTTGACATTTGTGTGACATTTGGTCAAAATTAGCGAATTAAATCTTGAGTTACGGCAACAACAAAAAAATGTGTTTAGTGAGGTCACGGTGACTTTGGCCTTTGACCTTCAAAATCTAATCAGTTCATTTGAGAGTCCAAGTGAACATTCGTGTCAAGTTTGAAGAAATTTCCTTCTCAAGATGTCGTGTTTCACAGGAACGGGATGACCTGAAAGCATAATGCCTGCGGCAATAAAAACATGAAGTCATTAAAAGTTTTTTAAGAGTTCTGAATCAAAGATGTCCTTCAGCACATCTTCAGTCATGAACACCACTGACACACATACCTACTGGTCGCATTTTCAGCACTCACCCAAAGCAGCGTGGCCGTGGAATGTGACATACTGTATGGCTGCCTTCATCCATTCCCCGAAGAATACTTTGCGCATTCCTGCACAAAACTGTACAGCTCTCTCATTTAAATATTGTACATATTTTACTCATGTTTTTCTATATTTTGTCAATATGAGTCAGAGTTTGAGTATGTACCAAAAAAACAAAGCAAATTCCTTTCATGTGGAAACCTTGGCAAAAAAAAAAAATGTGATTCTGATTTTTTTTTTACCTTTTGTTCAGGTATTTGGTGGCTGAAAATAAAAGCTTTATCACTTAGTCGTGACATGCGCTCGAGAATTCGTGCTCCTGTTTCCTCCTCAGGATGTTTTATACGTCCAGATGCTATTTGAAGACTGCCAGCTTGCCTTCAGAGAGGACTAAGCATAATTTGATCAGGTTACCAAATGCAATTATGCTTGATCTTATTTTGGATGGTACAGGATGCAGCGCAAATCCATTTATCTTGAGAAGTAGCCTACACAGCATGCCGGTGCACAGGTCAGCAGGTAGCTATGATGTGTGTTAAAGAGACATTATTTTATGGCCTCGCTGTTGAAAGAAAAAGTTCCCAGTTCGTTTCCCTTTCTAAACAAGAACATGAAATCACGTTGCTCAAATTTAGAGTGATTAATTGAACATGTTACCAGTGTGCAAGATTCAGAGGCATGTTCAGGCACGGTACTGAACACCCTTCCCCTCAATTCTACCTTTTCAAGCATGCAGGAGGCTGCTTCTGCAAAAGGTGCAAAAGGTCCCCTTTAAAGCCAGGGTAAGAGTTGTCTATTCAGGGATACTGTAGAAACCAAGGGCGCTGAGTTATTCTATCCCATTTTATGTTTGATTGCTGTATTTTGCTTAATGTCCTAGAGTGGATGGGAATGATTGGGGGGAAAAAAAAATCTTTCTACAGTGAACGTTGTGACCATGAACTCCTACTTACAGTAAAATGTAGAGTTGTGAGATCAGAATGGCAGGAAATGTTTCATTTAATTAACACATGAAAGTGCCACTTCCTGCAGCCTTCAGCCATGATCAATGAAGCTCTGTTTATATTGTACTGTTACGTATAGTATATTATGAAATATTACTTTTTAATTGTGTCCTGTACATTCAGCAGTGAGTGACAGATAAACGCAGGCAAACGGCAACCATTTACTGCATAGTGCTGTTACAGGATGAGCACAATTAGCTGATAATTAGCCTGATCAGCCACTGTCAGCAATAAGTACACACATTATTAAACCATTAATCAAACCAATAACTAATGGCAGTCAACTTCAGACAACCTGATTATACTTAAGCAGTTACCTCATTTTTCTGTGGTGGTGGGAGAACATTCAAAAATGTACATAGTAGCACTTTGAATTGGACTGTGCTCTAAAATATATCACACCAAACTCTCTTTAAGAAATATGACATATTAATAAATCCTTACATGTCTGTAACAACCCATAACTCTAGAAACAAATAAAAGGTGTCATATGTCTACAGTCTTCTTGTAAAGTCAGCATCAAGATAATCCATCAAGATCAACTGTGCAAACTTTATATTTTGGATTTTGACTTCTCAGTTTGCTACCGGCCTCAGTTAATGAGCAGTGCTTTTATTATTTATATAATATTTTAGCAGGAGAAAACTATGGGAGTGAGCGGCAAACCATTTCAAAAATGAAGAGTGCTGGTGGATCAGAATCACGTCTAATTAAACACTGATGAATTTCACTGTTTCACCATCAGCCGTGTGTGTGTGTGACATCATTTGAGTTTTGTTGAATTCCTACTTAGCTACATCTCACCTATGATCATTTATGATTTCCTACTACTCATTTACAGACACTTCCTCATTCTGCAAACATTTAGTGTTACTATGTGATGTTTCCAGATAATGCTTATCTACATTAAAGCTACAATTTGTAACATTTCTGCATTAAAATGACTAAAAATGTGAGACAAATGTTATATATTTTGATGAGTTGTGCACTTAAATTATCCCAAATGTTTCCAACAATGTTCAAACATCAAGAAATCTACAATTTCTTCAATGTAACAGTGCGTTTCCTGATAGCTGTTGTACGGGGAAACACAGGATATGTTGCACGTGACTAAACGCAACCTGAATACAACTTTAATATAACCTCATCTGTACACATGAGTCATGTCAGATAGATTTTGGTCAGCTATAGTGGTTTTTCAACAGCGAAGACAACAACTCCCATGGTCCCACGCCATGTCCCCACATCAAACTACATCTTTGGTTTGCCAGCAGCAGAACTTACTAACTGTGAGTGTGATGCAGTTTACACATTTTTGTAACTGCTGCTTTATTAAATCAGAATTCTACTGAGTAAAACATGACACTGCATTCAGCAGAGTACCTCAGTAAAATATAAAAAGTCTGTTTTTACAAGTAACAAACATTATTAGTGTTTGAAAACCAGTAATGACGCACTGCCACTAAGGTGAGGCATCCTGATTAGGCTCCTTCTTTACCCTTAATATGTGGTGAGACAAAACTGTTACTGATGAACACACTGACATCGACTTAAATCAGGCTAAAAGACTGACTTTCACTGACTAAATCTTGGCTCAGACAAAACAAAGACCAAATGTGACTTTAAACTAACCACAATCATCAATACTTTAGTCAGACTGATAACTCTGGCGGGTGCTGTGATCCGCCACACCATGTTGCGCTCCAGTGAAGTCTCAGGTCGTCTCCCCCTTTTAAAAAGGGATGAAAGGCAACACGGACGTTCTCGGGAAAAACTATTGAAGATTGGCTTTGTGCTCTCGGCCTTTCCTTTGTAGAGCCTGCGCGTTCTCCCCGTGCTGTTGCGGGTTTACTCCGGGTGCTCCGGTTTCCTCCCACTTCAAAAGACATGCCCAACTCCAAACTCTGAATTATCTGGACTTCAATAAATGCTGATTATTCAAATATAATTAATGGCTGCGGATCTCTTTTGTCATCATTTACTCTCAGGGGTTGAATAAGAGTCAGAACACTTTATCTAGAAAGATTTGTTTGGTTAAAGGTAGGACTGAAGAGGAAAAAATCAGTTACAATTATTATCTGCTTAGAGTGATTTCATGTGCCCAGTTTGTCCAAGGTTAATTTTTACAAGCTGCTGTACAAATTGTTTCATTTATAAGCGGTTATAAAATAACAACAAAGTAACTGGTGGACCTAGTAACTAGTATTTATTGAAATATGATACGCTGTGGTTACCTTGCAAGGCAGGTGGAAATCACAAAATCACGAGAGAATCAATCTTGCCAGGCTTCGAGTTATCCGTTTGTGTCTGCACCAAAAGTGGCGCAGCCAATCAGCGTCCTTGGAGGGACTACTGGCAGCTACAGGCGTGGTTTTATCTAGCGTGGAAGCGACTCATCTTGAGACAAACAATGGCGGCTCCTGAAGAGGTTAGCGTAGATACTGTGACAGCATCAGTTTTATCAGAACTGGAGAGAAATTCTTTATTGAAAGAAGAGCAAAGAACAGCAGTCAATCTTTTTCTCCATGGAGAAGATGTTTTCATTCTTCTCCCAACCAAACTTTGATCAGATTGGTTGAAGTTAGCCCATGTTAGACAAGATAGACAGATGGTTCATCCAATCACCTGCCAAGTGAAGAAATGGATAGGAAAAGGGCAGGCACTTCTGAAAGTGCCTGCCCTTTTCCTATCTGCTTCTAAGGACGACTTCCGAGATGTTTCTGTGTAACAGACTTACTTTTGTGATTACCTGACTTGCCTAAAACTTGTGAAAATTGCAAAAGGCCCTAACTGGAGCCAAGTTTGGTTTGTCCGTTATGGGCTACTGTAGAAGCATGGCAATGCAGCATGGCCACCTCCGTAGAAGAGAACCTGCACCCTCTGACAGACATAAACAGCTCATTCTAAGGTAACGAAAACACTTATTTTCAGGTGATTATACCCTAATGAAAACATACTTATAAATATTATATTCCATTTCTGCCAGAAGATCCCTCTAAATCCTACACACCGGTCCTTTCAGCGCATGCTGGCAGCCTGATGAGTCTAAAATCCCATGATATGGTTAATACTCAGCTCTGACTTGTGGTTATCCTTTATTTTCATGTAAACAGACATCTCTGACAAATCATTTTTTTCCTTCTGCTCATTCTGAATGGCTGCGCCCGTGCACTCTGCCCTCTCGCTGCACGCTGGAGTAAGGCTCTGAATAGGCAGGGATTGAAAAGACGATTTAACACAGGAGCCCTCGCAAATGAAAGCGCTCAGCTCCGGTGTCACAAAAAGTGCAGCCCGTGTCGATCCCCTGCCTCTCATGTCAGGTGCCACAGCTCTCTCACCCCCGTGCTGTTTAAGAAGGTATCTGGAGAATCGCATGAAAACGTCTCTACATCCTTTAGTCTGCGGGTATTATTTCATCTGTAAATTAATGTTCTGCACAATCGAGTGGTGTCCTTGTCATCAGAAAGCATTCTTGCAAGTAACAGGTGAATGAATTCAGTAGGAGGCCATGTGTGTCTAACAAATCTGTGTCATTTCAAGGTTGGGTAACATGGACTCCCAGGAATACAGCACACACTGTAACTATATCTCTATGATCACACTTCTAGAAGCATGCACACAGGCACAGTGTATTAAAAGTAAAGTTGTGATATTCTCAAATGTAATACCTTGTTTTTTAGTAATAATAAAGTGTATAATTATTCATAGTTAAATGATGTATTCGGTTTAAAAAGTGAATGAATAATCAGCTTTACATATTCAGATAAGAAACAGCAGTATGATGAACAGTCTGTGAATCACACCTGAACATTTTTGGAATGGATGTTTTTAATTATTAACCTCGCACATTTTTGAAATTTTGGAAGCCCATTCTGCCAATGTGATGAAAAAAAAAAGATCCAGTGAGTCGTGATAGTGTGAAAGTTTCTCAGAATAATGAGTGTCTCAATATAATGACTTAGCATAAAAAAATAATAACTTTGTGTCTGAAAATAATGACTTATCTCAAAATAATGAATTGGTACGTCAAAATAATAACTTCATACCTTAGAATATGGTGTTATTCTGTCATACTAACTCCAAATAATGAGGCATGTTCACAAAATAATGAGTTAGTATCTCAAAATACTGAAATGATATCTCCAAATAATGACTTTATAACTCAAAATAATGACTTTGTATCTCAAAATTCTGATTTAATAACTCAAAATAACTTTTATAAGATATTATTAATATTAAGAGATGATTATTATTAAATTATCACAAATTTATGAGTAATGTGTTACTATCTCAAAATAGCACCCTGTATGTCAAAATAATGAGACTTTCACAAAATAAGTATCTCAAAATAATGTTATTGCGTGAAGATATGGACTTTATATATCAAAATAATGAGTTTGTATCTCATAATAATAAGAAATGTTCACAAAATAAGAGTTAATATGCCAAAAATAATGACTTTGTATCTCAAAATAATGAATTAGAATAAAAAAAAATAACTTTGGGTCTGAAAATAAGTAAGTTAGTATGTCAAAATAATGACTTTATATCTCAAAATATAATGTTATTCTGTCAAAATAACATCCACTATCTCAAAATAATGAGATGTTCACAAAATGTCGAGTTAGTTTGAAAATAATGATGTAATATCACAAAATAATGAGTTCACATTCAAAATAACGAGTTACCGTCTCAAAATAATGTCAAAAATAATGTTATAACATCCTAGTATCTCTAAACAATGAGAAACCTTTACATAATAATGACTTAGTATCTCAACATAATGACATATTATCCCAAAATAATAAGTTACTATCTAAAATAATGAGTTACTATCTCAAAATACAATGTTATTCTGTCAAAATAACATCCAATATCTCAAAATAATGTTATTGTGTCAAAATATGACTTAATTTATCAAAATAATGACTTAGTGTCTCATAATTACAAGAAATAATGAGTTAGTATGTCTAAAATACCTCAAAATCTTTCTCAAAATAATAACTTAATATTATGAGTTATTATCAAAACCTATTATTGTGACAAAGTTTCTACTTAGAATGGCACATACAGGATCTTTTTTTTTTTTTTTTTAATCACATTGGCATATATGGGCTTCCATACAAAATAGTACAAATACTAGCCTGTGCCTGTCTTTTTAAAAATCTTTTTCAGGTAAAGGTATTTGCACTTTTAATTGGGGCTGTCACTAAACCTGGCTTTCTTGCAGTGTGTCCTGTTTGCCCAAACGGTGCCCTGACACAAAGACTTACTACTTCACCTTCTGCCATGACAATAAGCCACATTAGAAACCTGGTGACCTGCAGACCACGAGGCAACAGGTCAGTCAGAGACCGCCCGCTCCTCTGCTGAACAAACACAAGGTGAGGGACACTGTTCCTCCTGTTTAACCTTCTTGTCAACGGGCAGATGGCCCCCGCACCTCAGGACTCGCAGCACAAAAAACAGGCCTTCAATGATCCGTTGTCACAGACATGTTGAGTGGGACACAATGCCACTGCAGAGACTACCTCCATGTACAGTGTATCCTGCTGAATACATCACACATACTTCCCCTTAAATTGGCCTCTCACAAAGCAAAAAGGACAGACCCACGCACAGACATAAGGAATGTAACATGTGCACATCATTAGAAGAAGACCTTGAGGCTTGATCTTGTCTTGTGTTGTTTAACATCAGATGTTATCTAGTTTAATGTTCCCTTATCCGTCTTAGGTATTCCGCTCATTCCTGAGCCGCTGTCAAGGTTCCGATGCCAAGTGCTGAGACACTTTTATTTGTGCAAAGAGACGGAGATCTAAAAAGTCCTTTCAGGAAAAGCTCTGAATGAGGAAATCTTGTGAATGTGCAACAGAAGGGAGGACCTTGAGTGTGAGGACAAAGGGAAGAAATTCAGACCTGAGGAGAGGTCAGTCAAAAGTGTAATGGCATATCAGTGACAGCAAGTCAGGTTCTCTCTTCTTTTTTTTTTTTTTGTCAAACTAGAATGGAAAATAAAGCCAAACAAGCCTGAGTCTGCAGGAGGGTTCTCAAACTCACACTGGCTTGGTGTCATCGCTGGTATTGTCATCATATAGAAGGGCCACTTCAACACTGAAGTGCTACAAGAAAGCTTGATATTTTCTAAAAAAATGACTTTATATTACTATCATATTTCATCACACACACACAAAAAAAAAGAAAAAAAAAAGCAAACAGCAGTTTCTGTCCTTTTTTCTTTACTTAACCGTGCATTGGACACAAACTTAGCAACTCTTCTGTCAATTTGAACTGGTCATTAAATCAGAGGAAAATGCTGAGCATTGTGGGTCTTGTCTGTGCGTTTGTTAATTTTTCTTAAAATTTGTATGAAACAAATAGAATAAATAATTGAATAAAAAACAAAACAATTTTGTGTGCTGGATTATATCATAGTTTGAACTTCATGTCATGGGATGGAGGGAGGGGGAGCGGGGGCCAGAAATGGCCCCTGGGCCAACATTTTGACACCCCTGGTCTACAGCCGTGCAAGCAGCTCAGTGGGGTTGTACTTCGGCACAGTGGTGCTTTGAGCTAAATGCTAACAAATAGCATGTTAAAATGCTCTAAATGACAAGGTTGCATACTGATGCTGGACAGGTAATTACCACATTCACCATCTGGATGTTACCACGGTAACACTGGCTGACTGACTAGCACTAAACACAAAGTAGGCTACAGCAGAGATTGATGGGATGTCAAATGCAAAAAAATGCTTATTAATCAAATTACTGGAACTTTAAGTTGAGCTGAAATTGACTGTTGTGCAGCTGTGTGCAGCTGATGCAGGACAAATTCATTGTGTAGTTGTGTGCACATGTAGTGTGTATTTTGTTTAGTTTGAATGTTAGTGTATAGCTGTATGTACCTGGTGGTTTATTTGATTCAGTTCCTAGTTTTGTTTTGTTTTTTGCAAATAAGACCCCTTTTTCACCTGAACAACCATACTGCCTCTTACTTCAACCATGTCACAACTAAATACATAAAAAGGTCTGTCCGACGGCAATAATTAGTTTTGGAAAAAGGGGGAAAAACTGTAAAATTCTCCAATACTACTGTATCTCTGAACTATATCTTACACACGTAGGCTATTCTGTGTGATCTTCTTTTGATAAATAATGTAATGTTGAATGTAAAATATCATTTATAAAATATCAATATCAACTCATTAAACCTCCTCTGAAACTGTTTTGAGCCCCCTAGGGAGGCCTGCTTCACACTTAAAAAAAACAACCCGGTTTTAAAATATAGCCTGTCATGTCTGATAAAAATTAAGGCACAAAATGCAGAAGGATTATTTCAGGAATTCTTCCCTTCCATTCACATGATGGGTATCGAATGAAGCAGAAAAAAAGTATTAAATGAAGAACTCTTGCGGTACTGGTATTACTTTAAGAGTACTGGTATTGGTACTGGTAATCATGGATGACGGCTAACTCGCTGAACTTCTGTGGGTTGCACATAATAGTTTTTTTTTTTCTTCACACAGACAGCATTACTTCTGCAGTGCTGCTACTGCCAGCCCTTGGTTTCTACATTAAGTTTGCCTTTGATAATGGCCATCAATAACCCTCAACAAACATTTCCTCTTTGTGATTTATTTCATTTAGACTTTGAAGTGAAAGTGACATTGCCGTAAAAGGTGTGATGTCGCTGGAATGTTTTAAATATAACAATCAACAGATCATTTTTACCGTCTAATTTTGCTGAGAACTGTGTGCGTCACAAGGGGGAAAAAAATAGGCGTCATGGAGAGTGTAAAAAGTCTGCTGCTGCAGCTGCATGAGCAGCGTGTGAGCAGGGTTGTGTGAAGCTCGAACATGTTAACGTGTGCGCTGAAATGGAAAGCAAGAGACTGATGCACATGCGTTGCTCACATAGGCAGGGTGTCCCAGGCGTTACATTCCTGGCAAGGCGAAGTGTCATTTTCCATTATGACTTTAAACCTGTCTTCAAAGCCCAGTATTAGCTCTGTGATGCAGCTTTGTAAAGTGCAACTGACAGCTTCACTCTCGCAGTGATGCCTTACTAGCTGTTTGAAGCCGACTCTGTACACCACTCACACTGAGCTCATGTTTACCAGCCGGCCAGACTGTGATACCTTCTACCAAAGGGAGCTGAGAGGCCAAAGATCTGATGAGTCCGGCTCCTCTCTGGATGGAACGCTCATCAGCTGCTCTTCAGGAGACTTATTCAGTCTTTAAATGTCAACTTGTCACTTCCTCTGAGGGATAGAGTGCTCGTACCAAACACGAGAATTTCACCGGGGCAAAAAGGCTGATTATACGCGGTCTCTTTTAATAAGGAGGACACTCTCTTCTCTTCTGTTCTTATTACAGCCTCACCATTAAAATTAGCCCAGAATGGATGGCTGGATTTTTACATTAAGAAAAATCTTGCCTGATGCAGCTTTTTTTTTTTTTTTTTT
>JAJHUR010079851.1:0-15684 GCA_027495735.1 Lutjanus campechanus | reverse complement strand
TTTGGTATTGATAAGTCCGTCCATATTTTATTTTTAAACTTTTCAATCAATGCCCGTATCAGTTCTACAACTGACGTCTGGTATATCCAACGTATTTTCACTTTCAAAAGCACGGTTTCACTGCTATTGACTTCTAAGAAATTTAAAATGGTCTTCAGGACCTCATCAAATTTAATTTGTTTCCAAATCAGCCAGTGACTTTTCAGGATATAAATATCTGTTTGAGATGGCAAATAAATCTGAGCATGCACATCAAAATACCGTATTCCTGCTTGAAGTTGCTCTTCCAAATTCCATACTTGACATATTCCAAGTGGTCCTCCATATAGCGATAAGCTTTCGTGTGTTCCAGGAATGGAGATGGCAGATACCAGAGTCTCATCAGGTATAGACTTCATCCAGTTCAGGTTATAAAGGCTTCGACCGAGGCCTGACTTATCATTGAAACCTGTCCCTGAACCCGAACAGGAGGTTATTCTGGTGGGGGGGAAAGACAGGATTGCAGCTAATTCGAATATTTCTTTGGAAATTTCAACATTAGAAAAATGTTTAAATCATTTTTTACCAACAAGCAAAACAACAAAAGGAAACTTGAATATTTTAGCAAACCATATTAAGTGGTGTGATAAAGCACATTCTTACTCGTGCATACAGAATAGGGAGATCTAGTGAAAACAGTTACAACAAAATATGTTAGGTTCAACTTACATAGAGAGAAGCCAGAGGCAATGATGGATCTCCATAATTGGAGTTGTTGGCCGATCTGTGGTCCGGTGATCAGGATGTTTTTAGCTCTCTATCCCAGATGCGTTCACATTTCAACTCTCAATTTGTAAAAAGAATTTAACCGACTGGCTTGACTGTGACAAAATGGGCAATTGTCTCCTTTGGAGTGAGCTGCTGTAACAGTGAGCATAAAGATAAAGTTTCATTTGCATGTTTCTACTCTCTAATCTTTTATGTGGACTAAGAGGTAGAGTGAGAGAAAGAAAGAGACAGAGATGTGGGCATTGTAAAAGCGCACACATCGTATTATTGCTAGTAGGTCAGGTTAGTAAAATGTGGCTTCAGAGACACTCATGGACATCTAAGAGCTACAGCTATTCTTTTTCACTGTATGTAAAATTAATCCAAAACCTAAACTAAATTATTATAATGTCAGATATTTTGAGGATAGTCACTCATATTACTACATATATCAGTATGCAATATCCATGCAGGCAGCTAGACTTTGCACCCTTGTCCACAATTAAAATATATCTGACACACTCTTTCACTTTCTCGCTGAGACTTAGATAAGTTTAATACCACTCTCATGTCTCATGTTAAGCCAGTTAGCTGTTTACAGGGGTTGGGGTGTGCAGGACTATTTCATGATTGGGTGCAGTGACTGACTGGAGAATTGACCCATCACTAAGCCCCACCCTCCTTAGTAACTGTTGCTAAGCCTGCCCAGCTTTCCATTCTTGCAGTGGCAGATATAACATTGTCATTTTTGAAGCACCAGGTCTTTGATTCCACAAAGAACTAAACAAAAGCAGCTCCTCATTTCTGGCTGATGTCTGTGGATTTTGTTGGGAAAAATGAGGACACTAGATAACAGATTTCATGGAGCTAACTAATATAAGCTAATGTTAATTTATACTCTCCTGAAGTGACCTGGGTCCACTCTGATGCACTGCACCAGCCCACATCTGCCTCCTCAAACCCCCATCATAACAAATACCTGGAGAATGAGCAGTTCCAAAGACAAATTTGGCTGGAGGAAACATTCCTGCAGGTGATATGCTAGTTAGCCGGATAAGATAAAGTTTGCAGCGTACATTAGAGCAGAGTTTAATCCATTCCTCGCACGTTTGCTCTTGTGTTTTAGGGTTTTGAAAGACTGCAAAAAAGATGCCACCCTCCAAACTCATGAGACACTGAGTATCGCTCTTCTTAGAGCCCCATGGCCTGCTGGGTTTAGTTACGGTCACTACTCTATAACTGGACAGTTGCTGTGTGGAGAAGGGACTTAGTGAAGGGGTCAGTTGTCATTATTGTAAGGTTGCCAGCTGACCAGCTGTATATGCTAAACTTAGCTTCTTTTCCTGTAAAGAACTTTGAATTTCCGCGTGTCCGAGGGCCGCAAAAATTGGATTCAGCATGCTCCATAGTTGTTGATGTATTGTGTGACTGTAAAGGGCCAAAAGTAAGTGTTTTACCCAGAGGCAGCAAAGCACCATAGAGGGTTAAGAAACCCTGTTTCATGTTTGCATCTGTAAATTACTGTTGACAGGCCCATAAAGCACAGACACTTGTGATATACAGTATATTTTCTGAAATTGAACGTACAGTATCTGGTCTGTGATTGGTTGCACTGTGCTATTATGTCATCCTTATCCTGGCCAATGAGCTTGTGCCTGCCAACTGCTGATCCTCTTCCTGGCCACCTGTTGCATCTTAGTGTGGCAGGTTATCTGCAGAGGCATGATCAGATAAGACTTGACATGGACAATTTGTTGCCAGTGGGAATTCACAACAGGAACAATCAGATAATGCCTTTGAAATGACAAGGGGGCTTTTGATCTGCAAGTGGCTCAACTGCTTCTGACGCCTACTTTCTGCACCAGATTTCTCCCCAAAGGAGTTAATCCCGTCTTTGTCTTTGCAGGATGTCTGTGAGGACTCTGCCCCTGGTTTTCATTAATCTCGGTGGAGAGATGCTTTACATACTGGACCAACGTCTGCGAGCGCACAACACGTCTGAGGACAATACAGAGAAAGGTAGAGATAGGCTAACAGACGAGTGGCAGGCTTGGTAGGTGTGTGCGTGTGTTTAGCCCAGACTCATCCTCCCTCCTCCTACTGACAAGCTGAACCTGTCATATGTCAGCTTATAACCTGAACATGTGCATCTTATATTTCTCACATGCAGCACGCCAAATCACAAGGCTATTTTCTTTCTTTTCTTTCTGTGAAACCTAACTTTGATGCAGGAGTGTGGTCAGAAAATGACAGAAAAAGAGGTATCCATGCCTTTTACTTGAGCATATAGTTTGGTTTAGTTTTAGTCAGCTCCCTCTGCCCCTGTACTGTTTAGCTGTAGTGCTATGTAATCTGATACAGATGCTAATTACAGTAGTCCAACTATCATAGTATTAAAATAATGTAACTCGATCACTCACTGAACTAAATTGTCTCATTTTACTGTAACTGTAGGCTGTGTATGAACATGAAGCAGTAGCTAATCCAATTGTGATGGAAATAACCTAGCCATACTCATGCTAATGGTCACTGGCTTAGCAAATTAGCTAGCAGTAACTGCTGTGTCAGCTTCACTGAAAACTTCAGTTCAGGTTACTACAGCCAGCTATAGAAACAACACATTACAGCTGCATTAACATCAAACCAAGCTCTTACAGTGTACCAATTAACCACGTTTCTGTCTTCATCTGTTCTCCCATCTGTAGTTATGAATGACATCGTTGGGACCATGTTCAGCAAACAATTTATGGACGAACTTCTCAAACCTCAGCAGCTGTACTCTCACAGGACGATGAAAACAGTGCTAACTCGGTTAGCGCACACCTCCATCATGAGGCTGAACCCGGCCAGCATGGACAGGGTATGTACACAAGCCTGTTCAGGCCTGGAATTAAAGGGAGAGTTCACCCACAAAATGAAAACTCAGTCATTATCTGCTCACCCCTCATGCTGATTGAGGGTCAGGTTTGTTTTATTAGTCCTGAAAACACTACACAGGTGTTGCAGAATCTCCCAAACAATTGAAGTGAATGGTGACCAGTTTTCAAACATTAAAAAATACAACTGGAAAGAAAACATAAGATGCCTCCATACTGCTCGTCTGACAGAATCCAAGTCTCCTAAAGCCCCAGCAACGCACACACAGTTCAGACAGTGTGCACGTGCACATGAATGTGCCTCCAAGTTAATTACATTTTTTTTATTCAGCCTGGCATGTCAGAACTTTAGGAGACTTTGATTACACCAGATGAGCAGTATGGAGGCTGTTTTATGTTTTTTTTACGTTTGAAAACGTAAAAACTGCAGCACTGTTTTACAGTGAAACTCCAGCAGTGTTTTGTGGACTAAAAAAAAAACTAAATCCAACCCTCAGTTGGCATGAAGGTTAGTAGATAATGACTGAATTTTCATTTTGCGGTGAACTATCCCTTTAACATGTGTCTCGATCCGATTACAGGTAAGTATGTGAGTTCACACCTGGCATTACAATATGTCTCTAGATGTGTCTCAAGTGACCACTTGTGATCAGATCTCACTTCCCTGCTCTGTATGCAAATAAATACAAGGGATATTTTGTCAGTTGAAGGTCAACTATTGGCTGTTAAATACAAAGATATGACTCATTTTTCTAGTTTCACACTAAACTCATATATCAGCCCACAGGAGCCTCGTGTTTTACCTGCACTGTCAGCAGCCTGAACTACCAGCAGGATGATGCTCACGTTTACTTTGTTCTGACTGTGGAGATCTGATGTTTTCACGTCACAGGTGACTGATGATTAAGAAAGACATGAATGACAGAGTCAGAGCAAGAGCACACGTAAAGGAATGAACCCTCTACTTAGAACCCAACATGAAGCATTATGCCCAGAATCATCTGTGAGAGGTTTCACCCAGGACGAGGATCCTCCTATGAGAGGTTCCCCAGAGAACCCTTCTATAGTATGATGTTCCCACCTGGAACCCTCTCTGAGTTTCTATCCAAGCCTTTACAGAGATTCTTTTTATATTAAAAGGGTTTTTATCTAGAACACACTCAGGGAGCTCCACCAAGAACCTTTTTATATTCCAAGGCTGTTATCTCAAACCCAACCAGATGGTTCTACCAAGAACCCTTTCATGTAGAAGCCGTGACAAACTCCTGATGAAAGAGTTCTTCAAGGTTTTAACAATCCTTGAAGAACTCTTTCTTCAAAAAAAAGGGGTTCTTTGGATGAAAAGGGGTTCTTAATGGAACCCTTCATCCTACATAGAACCCTTGACAAACCCTGTCTTCCTAAAGGAGTTCTTCAGAAGTAAATGGTTCTGGGTAGAGCCTCAGTGCTTCAGGAAGAACCCTTATTTCTAAGAGTGAAGTGAAGTCCTAGTGCACCACAGCGCGACTCTCTTGCTGCTCTTTACAGCAACACGAACAAGGAAAGAAACAACTTAATGTTTTGCATAGTAACATTTCACTTCCCTGCTCTATATGCAAATAAACAGGTTTGCAAAATGCATTGTTGCTCTTAACCGGTAGCTCAACAACAGCACCAATAAACACTGACACAAAGAAAGAAATAACTTAATATATAACATTCGCTGAATTTACGAGACGGCCCAAATAATTCAGAATTAGTGAATTTTAGACGCCGTTTCATAAAGTTTCTTCTCACTCAATTTTTTAAAGAGAGTCTGTGGATATTGTGGTTACCACTGTGTTCACAAACACGCGCTGACAGTAAAAGAGCCCAAACACGTAATTTGCATTACAAAGAAATTATGTACTTACAGGACGTCAGTTGAGAAGCAGGTCCTTCAGTGTGGCCCAGGACACACACACACGTGTCCTGGACCACCTCCAAATGTGGTCTGAGCGATTATTGGATCACAAATGCCTTGTAGGTGCGTTCACACCTGTATTTAGTACGCTTTTTAATAACAGGTCTGAACAGACCCAAGGAGATGTTTTAAGGTATTTTGGCAAAGCCCGGCTGTCTAATTTTGTTCTGGGATAATTACCAGGTCAAACGCTGAGGTTTTAATGGTTTAAAATTTTTAAGGTCAGTTCTTAAGAGACAAGATTTTGACTCAAGTCCAGTCTTCAGCTTTTCTACTAGTTTTAAGCAGAGATGGGAAGTAACTAAGAACAAATACTTTGTGACTGTACTTAAGTAGATTTTCCAGGTAGCTGTACTTTACTAGAGTATTTATTTTTCTACTTTTACTCACTACATTTTAATGAAAATATCTGTTCCTCTACTCCTCACATTTTCAAAACAGACTTATTACTTTAGTTTTAATTCAAGATGAAAAAAAATTGATGTATCAAGACTAAAATTACATACGAAGAAAACAATTAAATGACATAAAAAGAGGAAAATATAAAGGACATAAAGGATGTAACAAGCTGTATAAAATGTAATAAAGATGAAACAAGACACAAGATGAAAATGACATAACAGGACAAAAACGACGTAAAAGCTACCTTTTATTTTTATACTTTAATATATTTCAGCCAGTACTTTCTGTTCTTTATCACTTTTTCATGAGTAAAGAAGTTGAGTCAGTACTTTTGCTTTTACCGGAGTCTTTTTCAACACTAATGTCTGTACGTCCACTTGAGCACACAGTGTTTGAACTTTTGTTTCAGTTTGAGAAAGATGAAGGTGAAAATGTATGTTTGATTTCAGGAATGTTCATATCATCATTTCTTCTTTCTTCTTTCCTCCTGTAGCTTTATGAGCTGATGATCATGGCGTTCAAATATCAAGTCTTCCTCTGTCCGCGGCCAAAAGATTTGCTGCTCATCTCCTACAATCACATAGACGCCATCAGGGAGTTCGTAAAAGACACTCCCGTGGTGGTGAACCAAGTGGACGAGTCACACAGGAAAATCATCGAGGTATACTGAGAGCTGTTATTAAACCAACCATGAAATACCATCTACTGCTACTGACTGACATTACTGACACATGTGAGACATACATCACCTCAGGATATGTTAGTTTATAGAGTCTGTATAAGTTAAACTGTCTAGATTCCTGCTGTCAGTCTGCACCTTCTGTGAAACCTGTCTTTGTTCCTCTCATCGTAGGTTTACTCATCTTTATCAGAAGGTGAATTCCAGCTTCTCAGACAAACGCTGCTCATATTTTTTCAAGACATGCATGTTCGCGTAAGTTATCTTTAGCTTTTTACTCATTTTCCAGTCCCTCCAGGATTTTGCAAGCCTGTCAAGGCCGGTCAAAACAGAAAACACAAATTTACTAACTGTAAAAGTGTGTGTGTTTTTATAGTGACTAATTTGATGTTTTGTGTCATACAGGTGTGAGCAGTAATAGATGTTAATTACAGTGACAAACCTTGTGTTCTTGTTATTACCCGTCATGCGTGACTAGTTATAGTCAAAAGAGGGAGTGAACTAATCGTTCCAGGTAAGAGGAGGTGTGGCGAGCAATCATCTTCCACAGTGGTGACAAAATGTTTAAAAGTACACATCAGTTTGAGCTGACTAATGCTCATTACGCTCTACAAGGAAATTATTACACCAGACTTCCTTTAAGAAATATGACATTAACAATTCATTCATTCATGTGTCTGGAAAAACAGTCAACAGTCTTCTCATCAATTCAGCATCAGTATAATCCATGAAGATGATCTGTATTTTCTGTACAAAGTTTACATTTTGGATCTTGTCACCTCAACTTGTTACCAACCTCTGCTGGTCAGCTGTGCTATTTTAGTGTGAGAAGACAGAGGGAATGAAAGGCAAACTGTTCAAAAACGTCTGCCGTGTGTGTATGTGACAGTATTTGAGGACCCAGTACCCAGTTTGCTGATTCCTGTTTGGTGCTGGAGAGAGCACACGTACCTTTTGATAATATTAAATGTTTGATTTTATTAGAATTATGAACCATTTTTGATCCAGACTAACTAAAATGTTCAAAAAAAATAGCCAAGTTATATTATCAAAGCAGGAAAGCAAAAGCACACATTTGGTGCTTGTGGAACCCATGACAAAAAAATTTGTGTGGGGGAGCTGCTGTGATTGGTGGAACTCACGGGAAGCTACGACAATTGATCAGTTTGTGCGAAAAATTTGCTGTGATTTGACCAAATTGCAGAATTCACAAGGACTGGTTGAATTTGCATTAATTGTTATGATCACAGCATCCTGGCGGGACTGAGAATCTTCTATAAGTCAGATGAAAAATGATCATTCTTTATTCCAGTCTGTGATTTCTTTTTAAATTCCCTCCTCTCAGGTGTCACTTTTCCTCAAAAACCAAGTCCAGAATCCCAACGGGCGTTTTGCTCTGTCGCCGTCAGGCCCGGTGCCTCATGGGAGTGATGTTCCAGGGCTTATTAGGTGAGCAGGTGACGAGCAACAACATGACATTGAATGTTTTCTGATAGTCATGTTGATGCGTGATCCAAAGTCCTGACCCTTTTTTCTAGATAGCATCTCTTCCATTCGACAACTGCAGTGTGAAAATCTGTGGCAAACAATATTTACCATCAGGGTGCAAAATTAACCTTTTTGTCAACTGGCCAAATGACCAGAGGATGTTAAAATTTCATCAGTCACTATCTACCTACCAGCCATATTTAACCAGTATTTGGCTGGTGGCTGGTGGTAATTTTGTGCCCAGTTTGTCATCAAATTACATTCAGACATTCAAGATCCTCCAGACGATGAATCCTACTGACTTTGGTGATCCCCTGACCTCCAAGAGCTCAAAGTATTCAGTTAACTACTGAAATATCTCTACTGACAAATGGAAAATTTGTCAGGGTGCAACAGATCGCAAATAGTTTGGATCTTATCGTGGTTTTTGTGTCATGGATTGGGGAAAAAAAGTGTGATTGGGGAGAGAACAGATAATTATTCCTCTTTTTAGTTCAGGTTTTGTTTTCAATGCCAGAATATGATATAATGTCACTGTTCTAGTCCCATATAATCTGTCTGTATCTTAGCCCTCGGCTCACATGAACCTCAGAGGATGATCTGTCCAGATCGCGGGTCGGCTGTGTTCCATTACACCACCAAAAGTTCCATTCATCTTTCCCCCGGGAAGAGTTGTAATGATTTTGTTATTTCTTAACTCATCAGTCTGTGGCTGCTTTTAGACGCCTGATGCAATGGCAAAGGCTCCGCTGAGAAGCTGGCATGTCTTAATGTGAAATGTTCGCAAATGCAGTCTCAGATTTCATCTGACTGCTCGTAGGAAATATTTCAATATTCCAGAGTGTCATCACCCGCTTCCTGTTTCCGCAGGACGTTTGACATGAGGGGCAGAGAAGTGAGACGAAGCGAGTTCCCCACAGGAGGAAGTTACACCAGCCCCATCAGAGAGGGATCTTTTGACCTGCATGGAGACAGAGTCACCAGACTGGGCATGAACATGTATGAATGAACTGTATGTTACTACACCACCATATATATTTAGATAAGAAGATGACACTGGTGTGTGTGTTTCATGAATTAAAGGTACACTGTGGACCATCCAGAGGAGACACACACAACCAAGACTGGCTCTGTCAAGGTAATCCTTTTTCATAATAATAATCAAATTATATATTTAATAATATAACATTTTTCTGCAAAATAAGTACCTTTACTTTTGATAGTTTCAGTGTATTTTGCTATTCTGTTTTTCTTAGATAAGATTTTGAATGCAAGACTTGTAGCTGTAATTTAGTTTTTTTTTCCAATATTGTATCTTGATGCTCTTTCCATCACTGACCTGCATAATTCTCTCATTTTGCTTTAATTTGCTTTTTCATTATGTAGTAGGGGAGAACAGGGTACAGTAGGTCGAGTCAGTGGGTAAAATGAGCCACCCTCTGTATATACAGTAGCTAAGGATAAACCAAAGTAATTACATGACCACAACTGTTATTGGAGCACAGAGCGAAAAGGGGCGGGACTTAGGAAGTGTCAGTTAGATAACTTGTTTTGATTTCAATGGTACAGAACAACCTGAAGTATGTACAGTAACTATTACTTGAAACAAATACATATTTGCAGTAAAATAATCCAGTGTAAAAAGTGACTCATGTTACCTCGTTCTCCTCGACACACAGTCTACTCCAGGCATCTTTGTTAATGTATAACCTCCCTGTGTCCCTCCGTCCTGCTGCAGGCAGACGACACTCCCAACCTGCTGGCCAAAGAGGAGTTAAACCTGCTGGCTCGTCTGATGGGCAGCATGAAGGCTGAGAACAAACCTCAGGGCGAAACTGGTTTTCAGATCAACCTCTTTTCTACAGACCAAGAGGAGGAGGAGGCGTGAGTGCTTTTCTTTTCTTTAATCGTTATCTGCATTTACAGCCTTGATTCCAAAAAAGTTGTGACAATGTTGTGGTTTACAAAAACTTTTAGACCTACTGTATATTCAATTAATTACAGAACAAAGACAAGATATTTAATGGTCAAACTGATTCACTTTATTATTATTTTGTAAATCTACGCTCATTCTGAGTTTGATGCCTGCAACATGTTCCAAAAAAGTTGTGACATGAGAATGTTTACCACTGTGATAAATCACCTTTTCTTTTAACAACACTCAGTCAGTGTTTGTGAACTGAGGACACTAATTCTTGAAGTTTTGAAAGTGAAATTCTTTCTCATTCTTGTTTGATAGATGACTTCAGGTGCTCAACAGTCTGAGGTCTCTGTTGTTGTATTTTGTGCTTCATAATGCACCAAACATTTTCAGTGACAGACAGATCTGAACTGCAGGCAGGTCAGTCTAGTACCTGAACTCTTTTACTATGAAGCCACACAAATATTACTCTTGTTTTGGTTAACAGGGGAGCTTCAGGCGGAGCTGAGGAGTCCTTGTTTGGAGTGATAAATATTCAAGCAATGCAGGTACAGTAGGATACTATAGACTGTTCTGCCCTACAAAGGTAAAAGGCAGCAACTTTGTGTTTTTTTTGTCGAAAATGAGTCAGTAATTTTTGTGACATTTAAAACATCCTTTGTCATGTGGACAAATATCTTCTCTCAAATGTGTTTTATTTTGGGGAAAATAGGGTGTCATACTTACAGTAACTACAAACAACCGTACGTTGAGTTACAGTATTCTAACATAAAATATATGCAAGAAAATTAAGAAATATGTTGTTGTTGCTGTTGCTTTGGTATGACCCAATATTTTTTGGTGAGCTCTGCAAAGGCAAAATACAGGAACTTCCAAATAAGGTCAAAGGTCAAATCAGAGGTCAGAATTAATACGTGGAAAGAATTGCCTGATATGAAGCTATAAAATTGCCACAAATCAAATTATCTGCCTGCAACTATTTTGGCTCAAGAACAAGAAAACTTCAGTCATTTTTCTCAGTTCTGCACTCTGGGAACTTACTGCCTTTTTCCTTTGTAGGGCATCGCTGCCAATAAGTTTTTACTTATAAACTGTCTGTGAACAACTTCTGTTAAACACTCCAGGCATAGATGTAGCAAAGAAGGTATATAGATTAAATCTGATACTAGATCTGATATATTGATTATGAATATGTGAAGAGTTGACATGTTTGTTTGTTTAATTTAGGACGAACAGGCTGCGACTGAGCTGGCTCGGATCGCCGGAGAGTTTGCAGAACAAGAAGAGCAGCCCGAAGACCGCAACAAGGGAGATGACCTGCTCGCCATGATGGACGACCTCTGATCCCGTCGAGTAGTTGTTGTTTTTTTGTTTTTTTAGATACATTTACTGTCTACAACTTCACTGCCTCACTCTGTTTTGATGCCAGACTCTTTATCTCAGGTAAAAATCACATTATCTGTCACTGTGAGCTCATATCTAACCTCTAAACTATGCAGTCATTGATGTTTTCAGTTCCACACTTGGTTGTTTAATGTTAAAGTAGATTGGAGAGAAAGATAAATATACTGTAGCACTTATGCACTGACTGACAATAGACAAAAAAACCCATAAACATTTAAATTAATTTAAATGTTTTGAATTACTAGTACATGAATGGATTATGCAAATTGTAAAAATGATATATTTGATAATGTATTACCATTTTCTATATAATAATTTTATGTTTTCAATAAAGCATTTATTCATATTTTTTGGTTTGTGTTCTGTCTTTTTTTTTTTTTACACAATATAAAACCAAATTCTAATGCAGGTTGTTGTTTTTAATTTGAAGTTTTATTAGGTTTTATCAGCAATAATCACAACAGAAACAAGAGAAACAAAACAAACACACACACACAAAACAGACAAAACAAAAAACAGGCAGGTAACCAAACAGACGTTGCTAATAATGGTCATTAGTGCCTGACAGTAATGTTGAATTAAGTCTTCAGGTTCTTGTCAAGATCAGGCCACATGTATATATCCACTAAAACAGTCCCATTGTTCCTTCACCATATTGTTTTTGAAGTTCAGTCTTCCCAACAAATTTTCACATCTATTTCCGTCAGTTTTAGGCTCTTTTCAGCATGAATCATTTGAGCACCATCCAGTTATTAGTACTCTGAATGCAGGTTTACTGAACTGAAGCACACAACATCTGCGATGTCGACAGATCACGAACCAGTCATCCATAAATTCCAGAATTTCTCCATAACGGAAAAACCACGGGGCATTCCCAAAATGTGTGCATGTACCATGTTCTGTTTAACATTCCAACATAAACTGTCTTTAATCAGATGTATTTTATTGAGTCGTTTTAGGGTGTAATAATAACTATGAAGTATTTTGACGGGACTCCAGGATTCTTACTTTTTGATTCCTGTAATAACTTTGCATGTTTTATTGCTTTCTGTACCTCTATATGCTTAAATGTGTTTTATGTGTGTTAATTGTTTTTGTGAAGCACTTTGAGCTGCATTTAATTTATGAAGGTGCCATATAAATAAAATGTATTATTTTTTATTTATTATAAGGGTCTTGACAGGACTCTAGAGTCAGAAATGATTTCTTTTATTCATTAATTTTGATTAGATGCTTAATTCATAGGACATGGTGCACACATGCAGAAAATATCATGTATTTTATTTAATTCACAGTGATTCTGTCTTATATGTTTTTGTACTGTATGTGCAGCTGCTATCTTATTCAGCGCACTCCTATAAAAGAGATTTTTAAACTTGATGATGCCCTTTAAATGTATATTAAAACTGTGTATAGGGATGTATAAACAATATGCAGTGACATAAGACAGACATTTATAAATATACATTGTACTATATACATTGTATTCAACTTACTGCCACATCTCCATTTGTTTGTTTGTTTTTATTTGTTGTCAGACTAATGGTCGACTGGTTAACTCAACTAGATTTAATAATAACTTGATTATTTATATACTGTATATGTTATTTGACTTATTGTTTTAATTATTTATTTTGATATAGTAGCTCATTTACATTATTATTGTTAATTTCATTCCTTACAATTGTCTTTAATTTCATAATTATGCTTTGGCAACACATGTCAACATTACAGTAGAAAAGAAAAAATTAATTTAACAACATCAGATTAATGTACTTGTATCAAATGTAGAGTATAAATTCTTATTTTGCATTTAGAAAATACAGAGATTTTAAATATTCACATATCCAGATAAAAACCTGTGTATTCGTTCCGGAGCGGCCTGCAGAGGGCGGTGTTGTTCCGTATTGAAGCAAATCTGCGTCGCAAAGTGAAACGTCATCACGCAGCACTTCCTGGTTCGGACTTCTCGCGGGAAAACGCGCTTGTTGTCATCTGTGGACGGTTCATCACCACCTGCAAACATTTTGCGGGAGTTTTCACGTGAACTGAGGGATTTAACTGATGCAGGTAAATAAAACACACGACAAATTAAACATTAAAGGTTTAATATGAGTTCTGTTGAACTTAAATGGGTCGCTGTTAAAGCTAACGATTCATTTTCAGGAAGAGATGCATAAATGAAATGTTTATCTGGACTGTTAAGGTTCATTTTGTGCCCTAGTTGACAGTTAAATTAATGTCAGGCCCACAGTTAGCGATATATCATTAATTAACATGTTTTGGACTAAGCCAGCGCTGTTTTTAAGGCCAGTATTAGTTCATCAATAGTTTATGATAACTTGGAAACTTCTTGTAAACTTGGCTAACGTACAATAAGCCTGAAAAACCTTTTTGATAAGATCTGTTGCCAGTAAGTTGAGTTGCAGGAATAGTACTTAAAATATTATTATCCCCAATGTAAGTTATTTAATTTTTTAGATTAATAATATTTGGTCTGCTTTCTTTCCTGTGTCTTCCACTATTAATTTAACGTCTCTGAGATGCTGACTGACGCTTAATTGGTGCTAATTATTATTTAATACAGATGTAAGTAAAGGGTCAGGTCCCCAAAACTACACATATTATAGATATATTTTTCTAGTTTCCTGTGGCGTTGCTTCAGACATTTAAAAATTACATTTCATAACCAGATATTTCGAAACTTTGGCATGTGAAACCATAACTGTAATGAGAGGAGGAGGACTCAAGTTACATGACAGTTTTTAGGACCTCATTAGTGGTGAAATGAAATATAGACACACTTAAGTATCATAATATTATGTTTGATGATTCTTAAAACACGGCATCATAATATCATGATACATGCAAAGTCTTGTGTCAGTCATTCATTGTGTTGCGTTTAAACATCCAACCACGAGATATATTGTTCTGGTAGCCTAAAAAAAAAGGTAAACTTTTAAAACTCAGATTTTATACAGATGGTGGTGTGTCCTTTATAATTTACTACTTGCCTAGTTTCCTAAAATTACATTTTAAAAAATCGCAATATATCACTTACATTTACTTTCACTTCAATGAATTTACTAAATGTTTTTAATACAATGTTTTGAATTTTCTCAACAAAAGATTACTAGTTGGCAAAACTTTTTCAAAACTCTAAATTTGAGTTGGTCTCAAAACTCAAAAATCTATTGCAGTCAAATGGTAACATGGCCTCAGTTCAGTGAGCATAACACAGAGGTCCAGTTCCAATCCGGTCCCTACACACACACACACACACACACTCCCACTCTGTGACAGTAGAGTCACACTTACAGCTTTAGTGTCTCCTAATCCAACGGAAACAGGAACATTTGTTATGATGGAGATTGTAAATGAAGAAATATTTATCTAAAAGATAATTGTGTACATCACAGTGACAAACATGTAGGTGTATGGGAAATTACATTCATGGCAGAAGAAGCTTGTGACAGGAAAAAGTATTGATTAAATAAATAAAAACCCACATCCAACCTTCTTCAGCCACATTTTGTTTTTTGTTGAACATTTTTTGTTTGCCATTCTTACTCTGATGTTTAGGACATTTATTTCCACACTTCCTGAAATTTTAAAACGCAGGAAATCAAGTGAAATCAAATCAAATCACTTCTTTCTGTTTTATTTCCTCCCAACAGTGAATAAGTACCATTTTTATGGGTCCACAGTGGCATGTTCGTTCAAAAATACAATGCAATTTCGTCATGTGTGCACAAACAGTCAAATCAAATCAAACGTCTGTTTGAGGCCAGGAAACTTATCCTTCAGTAATAACCACACAGAAATATTGATAATTCACCGTTTTGTTAATGAAATGTAACTTCTGCCCGTCTGCAGGTTTCTCTGACCTCCAGACATCCTCTACATCAGAGTCCATGGAGTCACAGGGAAGCGAATCCCCTCCGTCGCGCTCGACTCCAACAGAGGTCGTCAACTCCATCCGTGAGCGCACGATCGCGGAGAACAGCATGGTGGTGCTGCTGCAGGGCCTGCAGGGAGAGGTGACCACGGTGGACCTGAAGAATGAGAGCACGGCGCGGGGCCGCGTGGTCAACGTGGACGCCTTCATGAACGTACGTCTGGAGGACGTGCTGTACCGTGACAGACGGGGTCAGCTCACCCGGCTGCAGGACCTGTTTATCACGGGTAGGAACGTCCGCTACGTTCACATCCCCGACCACATAGA
>JAJHUR010079850.1:8492-19958 GCA_027495735.1 Lutjanus campechanus | reverse complement strand
AAAGATTTATGTATTCGTGCCAGTGCTTAAGCCATTACTACTCCATGATGAAGACTTTGTTTTGTTCAAATCCATGAGCATTTTTGCATACAACAGTGCCAACTTGCAACCATGATTTGATGGTTCAAATCAATTCTGTTCACATAACCGTCCCTTGCACGCTGTGGCTAGTCACTGTATGGTGAGGCTCAGTTGAGATTGGCATGTTAAAACAGTGTGAAAGACTTCTTGCAGTTCAGTGTGTTTGGAACAGGATGGACTTGACAGCTCATTATGGGTGGATGCCATCTACATCACATGTGGATATCACTATCTCGCATCTTAGAAAAGAGACAGAATGTGGTACTTGTTAATATTTCACTGGAATTAAATGGAAATCATGTAAGCGTTTCAGGACAGCAGGCCATCTCTGGTAGAATCAGTTTTGGCTCTGTGTGCAAGGTCATGCATGGTCAATATGGTCTTCTTCTTCATGCACCCTCTATAACTGCATGTGGTATTGCATGGGGATTGCACTGTAAACAAAATAGCATATACATTTGCAAGACAAATTTTGTTCTATGTTTTCCTTTTCTTAGTACATGTACATAATGTTTACTTAAACGTTATTCTTGTACTGTGCCACATAATGTAATCCACAGATGATGATATGATGAGAACATCATAAAGCAGATATTTAGTATAATATCCAGCACAGAAATAATAAGTAAGGGAATACTTGAATACTAATCAGCACAGTTTAGAACAATCTGGGCAGTGCAAATAAACATTAATCCTATGAGCATCTTGCATTATATGCGTACCATTGTCTTTAATTTATTAATCCAAGAGAAGCTAACATTAAACAAAGCAGATGCCATGGTAATAGTGAGAGCACGGTGCTGCTGTCAGCCAGTTAAACTGATGTTGGTGTTTCTGTTCTGAATGTTGTATGAAGAGATGTGACTAGGTGGAGTATTTAGTGACATTCTATGAATGTAATGGAGAGGAAGAAATATTTGTCATTTACATTTTCATTTGTTCTTTACAATAAATACCAAATTAACTGATGTGATGTGTGTCATTTGGGTTCTGACTTGCTTAGCTTTCTTAATGCGCCTCTAGACTGGGTTGAACCAACAAACATTAGATTGGGTTTAAACAGAGATTAGCAAAGCTAGGTTTAGTCCAATCCAGATTTAAAATTAAGCAGAGATCTGATGCACAATAAAAAAAAATGAAGTATGTAGTTAAGTAAATTCAAGTTTAGTGATGTAAACCAAAATATGCTTGCTTACCCAAATTAACATAAATTATTATATAAATATTGTTAGCTAAAAATTCAACAACCCCCCCCCCTCTCCACACACACAAAAGGCAGATATTTCAAAAGTGTAAGTTTAAAGTGAATGTGGAATCACAGGTTAAATTACAGTTTAAAGTTTTGGTGCCACAGAATCAAATTTAATCTAGAGTAAAAACTAAACTTAGTTTTAAAGAGATGGGGTTTTTTTTTATGGCTGACCTTTCCTGGCAGCCATTTAGCTTCTTGAGCCTGTCGGACCTATCGGTCGGACCTACGCAACTACTACGCAACTTGCGTAGTGTGCGTATAGGTACGCAATGGCCCCGCCTCTCCCTCGTGTCAAAGCAGGTGTCAGTGTTTACATCTCTGATGAGAGGGTTGCCTCTGGGATATAGCGTAGAAGCATAAAGTTGGATCAAATGGAGCTCAAGTAAAGTATAAAATAAGTACAGTACTTAATATACATGTGTTTAGTTAAAGTCCACGACTGATTACAACTCTGAACTAATGTAAGATGGAAATTAGTTGATTGACAGTGATTGATGATTGATTAAATATTGAATTTAAAATCAATTAACAGACTACCATGGCAATCTCCATGAGACACTTCATGATGACTATAACAGGTAATGTCTTACATGAGCCACTAGATAGCAGTGTTGTAACTCTCTCCAGCCTCATTTGCTCTATAAAGACACTGTATCACAGCATTTCAGTGGGGTTGTGGTTTGCAGGTCTGACTTGAGTCACGGCCCAGGCTCAGGCCTAGGTAGACCAGTTGTTCTGAACCTCAGGTTAGGGACTCATGAGACAATTTCAGCAAGCAGCATGGAAAGAGACATCCGTCAGAAGGGACAAATACTCAAAAGAGGCAAAAGACACAGACACAAACACTAACATTTGCATTTTAGAACATCAGCAGACTTAACGTGCTCAGTCCAGCATGATGGGAATTAGGTCTGTATTTTAGACTGGGGAATGGTTTGTACATTACAGTAAAACATTAGTCTGTAAATCAGAGGTGGCTGCAGTGTTGAAGGTGGAGTTTATGTGGTGTTGTGGGGGGGGCAAAGAGGAAAGTCAGGCCAAAAGATTAGATTATGATGATGAAGAAGAGCCAGAGACAGAATGAGGAACCAGCCTAGGCCTAGTCTGCCCAGGTGGGCAATTATTGTTTATGGGAGGGGGCCCACATGAGAAATTGATCAGGCTGCCATGAGCCAGACACAAATGAGATCAGGTCCTAATAATGCCCAAATCTCCAATTATGGAATGATCAGAAGTGTACATGAGGCACTTCTACTGTTTGTCACCTTTTCTGCATTGTGGGCTAATGTTGGTAATGTCCAAAACTTGATGTTATACAGTATTTCATGATTAAAGTTACAGTTTAACAGAAAAGATATAGTTTGTTATCATTACTAAGGAACACAGCACTGACCCCTTTCAAAATAAAGGCCAGATGACAGTTTAATGATAAGCAAAATGCTATTTACTGGTTTTGTTAGATTTTTAATTTTTGGTATTCCATGATGGCCTTGCAGGTCACATGAAACCTTTCAGTGGGCCACATCCAGCCCCAGAGTCAAGGACACTTGAGAGAGAAAAACAAACATTCAGAAGAAGATTGAATCTTTGACATAGGTCACAGTAAAACATCTGCAAACACAGTCATTATGGAGACAATGGAAGAAGATCCTCAACACACTCTGTGATAAACAAAAGGAAAAAATAGTTGCTTTATCATGGCAGCAAGATTACAAGACAGCATACAAATGTTTTCATCAGCATCACAAACAATCAAATAAAGGATATACACACTTATCAACACTGAGGCATTGCATACAGAAGTCACTTAGCCATTATACCACTGGTACTTTTTGGTTACTATCCTGTTCTTATCCTATCTATCTACATTAAAGTTTATTTATTCTGTCATTCCTGCCTACCACAGTTTTCTATTTTATTTGATATATACTGCAATGTTATATTCCTATGTATATGTTTTGCACTATTTTATGTCTTAGGTTCTCATTTTTACCTGCATGATTCTCTTGTTATACATATTGTTTGAGCATTGTTGGAGGGAGCCTAAGAGTTCAGAATTTCATTGAAACTTGAAACTATTTGATGTTGGATGCAACCTCAGTGAACACCGTTTTTCGAGACTTTTGAAGATTGTGATCTTCTATAATGAATTTGTTTTTTGTACATAAGAAAGACATAAAACCTAAAGTAAATCTAAATGCTGGTGGTAATTCAGCTGCATTAAACATGTGGGTCATTTTATGTATGTTAAAGAATAGTTATGTACCAAAGTCATTGTTTTGTGTTCTTAATAAACTCACAAATCATTATAATGTTGAATGTTTTTTCACCCAGTTGAGTTACTCAAACATTCACCTAATTTCTACATTTTAACAGTTACCACATACAGTAAGTCATAAAAATGCATAATAGTCAAGTCAAGTCAATATTATTTCATGACAGATTTGTCTCAGGGCACTTTATAAATAGAGCAACTCTAGACCATACTCTTTATAAACCAAATAGGGTGACTGTGGCGAGGGAAAACTTCCTTTTAACAGGCAGAAATCTCTTTTTAGTGTTGTAGAATCCAAGCTGCAGCTATCATGAAACTACAACAAATTTAGCAATATATTCAGAAAACAATAACTTTTCACTGGTATTATTTCAGGCCTGGTTCTACAAGGGCGCAGAAGCATGCATTTTGCACCCTCAGTTGAAATTTGAATAATAAATGCAGGTCACACATAAAGACATTGAAGTGACTGGAGGCTCCCAGCTGATGACCTGCAGCCAGAACGATGATACTGTCGAAGGTATGTCAGGCAGAAATACCCAGCAGGCCTGCCTGTGCTTACATCTGGTATGATTTCATCGGACTGTTCCTTCTAATCTAACTCACCTCATATATGGTCACATAATTAATGTTACATAACAGCATTTGCACTGCAGTGTGTTTAAAGGATAAAACATGAGCTACTTTTGCTATGAAGCCTCAGTAATCAGACGCTTCCTACACAAAAAAGCATTTAACAAGTTATAACCAACCAGCCAGGTGTGCGTAGAGGTCAGCTTGGAGTTGTCTTTCATGTGATTTATTGAAGGTAAAGACAGTGAATGGACATGCATGACAGCACTGCACTCTGGTGTGACTCTTCAGAGGCTGCAAATGTATCAAAATATCATTTGTTCCACTCTGACAGAGCAAACTGTTGCTGAAAGGAACAACACACTGCAGCTATCATCTGTCCATCAGGGACCAAACTCGGACCTGTAACACAGACACAGTTTTTTATTGCTGTTGCCAGTCCGCACTGTAGACACCAGTGGATCCCTACTAATTTCAGATGCACCCCTAGTTATTTTGTTCTGGAACTGGGCCTGTTTTAATTTAGCAGCTGCTTAGGGTCCTTGTGGCCACCAGAGGGCCCCCAAGAGAGCTTAAATGTCCCTTTAAAAAGTTTGAAATTTTTGTGGTATATTTTGTCAATGGTATTCATACAAAAACATAAAAATTTTGAGAACGGCAAGTAATCAACTCCTGCAGTCTCTGTCAGAGCTGGTGTCATGTGTCCATGCACACAGTGCACCACTGTAAGTTTGTGACGTTTTAAGATAGAGAACAAAGCAGAGTAAAAACATGCCAGGCTGATGTATGATGTGAGCAATAGAGCTACAACTAATAAAACTAACAGTGGGTGTATTAGATTACTTAAGGTGTCTGCCAAGGTAGTGGAGGGGCCCCCAAATCAAATTCTGCTTAGGGTCCCATAAAGGCTTGGCCCGGCCCTGCCTGATGTGTTCACTGAACTGTATCATCAGACTTTGGATTCAGTGTCTGATTGTCAGTCTTAGACGGACAGGTTCTTTATCAAATTTAATTTTAAATGCTTTTTAATGAGTGAGTGTGTGTGGAGAAATTCATGACTTTGCCCTTCTGGCTCCACAGAGTGATCAAAGTGCAGAATCATTATCAGATCAGATGCTCTCTTTCTGAGGACATGTGGTGTCTGGGTGAAGGGCATTTTTGTCCACAAGGTTCCCTTATCTACCTGTTGACAAGCCCCCTTGCAAACACACTCACACACATACACCTAGAGCAAGTTTATTTTAGACATTATTTTACTGTTTGAAGGTTAAAAAGCCTCTTAAACTTTCAATTAAAATATTACTTCTTTATCTTTTACTCATGGTTTGTAATGCCTCACTTTAATTATTGTTTCTGCTCATGGGGTTTGCCCCCCCCCTCAGGCCTGTTCGTCTTTTCTCTGTTTCTTTGATGCTGCATTCGTCACCGGACATAACCCACAACTTTAACATAGCACACATAACTTTGTTGAAACATTGACTGTGGAGTGAGACAGGACCACATAACTTTTCAATCAGCTAAAACAGGACATTGAAGCCTGAGACTGAACATCGGTTGATGTCACAATCAGATCATACCAGTTATTTCACATAATCTAAAATACACATGTGAGCATCTCTTGTCATAGCAGCTGCGTAATGGTCTCTGGCACAACTTGACCTACTTCCCAGGCACATGGAAATGGAGACAGGGCTGAAGAGGTCAAAACTCCAGCAGCATGCTTGTGACCTTTGTCAGGGTCCTTTCATTACCCTGAAGAAAGCCACAGGCTAACATTGCATAGGTCTAGCAATACTTCACAGTGTTGCTTGCTGATCTCATTTTATTCTCTTGTTGTGAAACAAGTTGTAAATGAACGTGGAAGAAATTAATGTTTGGTGAAAATATGACAAGTGTGATATCTTTATAATTGAGTGGGTGGAGGAATGAATTATGCAAAGCGCTGTAGCCAGAATTAGTGTCAATGTTTGATTGATGGAACTTGAACGGCATTAGAGAGAAAACAAAATAAAAACAAAAAAAACATACAGGAATTTAATGGAATCAACTTATCTTTTCTCATTTACTTAATGTATTATTTATTCAAGTAGATTAAACTTAAAAGTTCTAGTATTTGTTTTCAGAACACTTCAGTTCTTTTTACTTGAAATTATGGTTGCTTGTTTTCACAAAAATACAAAAACTGCAAATCATGGAGAAGGTTAGTGTTGAATTCAGTTGTGTTGACTGAAGAGTTTTGGTGAAATTTAATATCTTAAGCTGATTGAACTTGTTATCCTGAGTACAACTAAATTAATATCATTAACTAGAAATGTTTGTTTTTAATCATGACTAAAGTATCTCAACTTGGCTTTTCAAATTCAATCAACTTGAAATTTTAAGGCAGTCCAGACCACTACTTTTTCAAATTAATTTTAATTTGAGTCATATCTAATGTTTGTTCAGTAGGTTATCATTAACAAGCAATACATGATCTCTCTGGTCGTCTCAGGACAGATACACTTATGTCATGGTTATGATGGGTATTCTAGGAAACAGACTCCACCCACACATGTCCATACCTCAACCTCCACAACAAGATTATTATACCAGATAAGATATTATCAGCTCTGCTGCTGGCACTGTGACTTACCCTAGGAGTCACTACACATCCTTCCAAGAAAAAATAATTCAGTTCACCTGTATGCTAGGGAATTATATAAAGCATGAAGGGTAATAAGGTCAAAATAATACCCCATGATATAACGCCATAAAGCAATATTATGTCCTTGATCACCAAAGCAGATAAAAGAAATGACTTAAGATCTAAGATCATAACTCGTTGCAGGAATATTAAACCAGGACTGGGTTGCACTAACAAAGATGAATTTGAGCTAAATTTGGTTCTAATCAGAGCTCAACAAAAAAAAAAAGCTTTTAAAGTAAATCCAGATTTAGAATTAAGCAGAGCTGTTGCACAATTAAAAACTAATCTTTTAGTAAATGCAAGTTTATTGATGTAAACTTAAATTGAAATGGGGCAACTTTCAGTTCCACTGTAGTCCTAAAAAATGTTAACAAAACCATTGCATTGTTTGCTAGCGAGCAAAACAGTTAGATAGACAAAATTCTGGTGCAACAGATTTAAATTTAATCTCGGTTTAGAGCAAAGTAGTAAGTAAGCAAGTAGCAGTATTTAATCCCTCTTAATTTTAAAGTTTGGCGTAACATTTAGAGTTAAATCCAACTTGATCAGGTTTAAAAATTAATCCTATTTGGTACAACCCAGCCAAACTGCTTTACAGGCTCAAATACAAATACAAATATATGTATGTTGTTTGAAAACTATAGACAAACTGTATGAAAATTTAAGGAAATAAAAATGACCTTTAAAAGTGAATAGCAGATTATGCAATCTAGTCAGATAAGCCAAAGGTGCGCTGAGAGGTAAAGACTTAAACTGCGTTGTGTCTTTTAATATAAGGACAAAAGAGGCTGAGCTTTTTGTTCTTCCTGTAAAATGGCTCACATTAAAAAAGATCTGGGTGAAAAAATGAAATAACTTTTGATGTTTTTTTAAAATAAATTAAATAGCCAAGGACCCTGGCAACAGGTAAGAAATTATCAGCTGACGCAGAGCTGTTAAAGTTGAACCCTTTTCTCTGAAATGAGCTGCAAGATTTCAATGAAATCTTAACAGAGGGCGATCACCAGATAAGAGAAAAACAAGAGCTTTAAGGGAGTGGTTTCCACTGTTGTCGGTGTGGTCGGGCTGCAGTATTTATTCAGACACCTCCGCGTCTTCTTCACTTCTCTTGTCTGCAAACATGAGCATGGACTTTTCCAAGAACGCGGAGGAGAGGCCGGAGTCCATCAAGGCGGATGTAAAAGGTAGCGCGAGTTTTTCCATTATTGGCTGGCCTACAGATGCGCTGACTTTATTTCATCGCTGAATCTTATGTGTTTTTCTCTGTCTGTTTTTCTCTTGTAGGTAACATCCCCAGCTGGCTGCAAGGCACGCTGTTGCGCAATGGCCCGGGCATCTTTTCTGTGGGGGAAACCAGCTACGACCACTGGTTCGATGGGATGGCCATCATGCACAGCTTCAACTTTAAAGACGGTTAGTCTTACATTTCTAACTTGAAGAGCATTCTGATGTAATTAATTTAATAATAATAATAATAATAATAATAATAATAATAATAATAATAATAATAATAGGGAAAAAGATGCTGAAAGTCACCTTTGCTTTACAGTTGTTGATAAGTGACTTTAGTATTAGTTCTGTTACAATATACTTAAGGAAACATTAAGTATGCTACACACAGAAATAAGGATTTTTTTCTCTTTCAGGTGAAATGTTCCACAGGAGCAGATTTCTTAGAAGTGACACCTATAAGTCGAACATGGCTGCGAACAGGATAGTTGTGTCTGAGATGGGGACAATGGCATACCCAGACCCAAGCAAGAACTTCATTGTCAAGTAAGCCTACAGATCAAATTGTTTGTTCCTCTTGTACTGTCTTATTTTATGTCTTTACCAACTTACTGTTGTAATATTTTGTTTGGCATCCAACTCTTCCACAGTTCTTTATATTTTCAATGTTTAATTCGCAATATACAAACAGCAAACTTGCAGTCAAGCAACTAAGTATCTAATATTAGCATAATCAGTCTTTTGTATGGGAGAAACCCCCGCTGCTTACCTTCCTGTTGTGGGTTTGCAGATGACCCTCACCATGGGGCCCTCAGTGTGATAAAATGACCCCCCACCTCCCTTTGTAATTTATCCTTCTTCAAATTTCTGCCTCTTCTTTCTTTTCAGGGCAATTACCTTTCTCAACCACACGGTGCCTGACTTCACTGACAACGGCGCAAGCAATTTCATTAAATACGGAAACGACTATTATGCCACCTCTGAAACCAACTACATCCGCAAGATTGATCCTGTGACCCTGGAAACTCAGGACAAGGTAACGCCAACTGGTGATCTTTCTCACTCAGCACAAACGTAGAGTTAACTTCTGAGCTCATGAGTCGCTGAATGGTTTCACACAGGTGGACTACTTGAAGTACCTGCCGGTAAACTTGGCCTCGTCCCATCCACACTATGACAAAGAGGGCAGCGCCTTCAACATTGGAACTTCGATAGCAGAGAAGGGCAAGACTAAATACATCCTGTTCAAAGTCCCTGCTGGCACAACGACAGGTACATAAACCCGATAACCTACTTTGTCTCAACCCCAGTCAGCCAATATAACAAAAGATTATATAAATATAGTTGAAAAACCAGAGAATAGCCATGACATGTGTTTGCTGCTATTGTCTCAACCTTGAATGTGAATACAGTGCAGTTCATACTTCTCAGTGTTAAACTATTGTTACAGACTGTTAGAGGCTGGATGTAAATCTCAGCTTTTCTGTAGTAATATACTATAAAATGCTAAACAGCTGCATGGATGATATTAGTATACACCGAAGGCCTAAAAGTCTCATTGCAGCAAGTTATTTACAACATGTTGTTTACACACTTGTACAGACGTGTTGTGGACCCTTTGGAACTGAATGACCAGAGTTTACATAAAGGGGCAGATTAAGGGTCACACTGTCTCACTTTTACTGCTACTGCTTCCTAAGTGCCCCATATTACTAATTAACTGAACTATTATATCACTGTAAACATCATACGGAAAGTTAATGGAATTTTCTCTCATCGACTTAATATGAATAGAGAAGTTATATTTGTTTATTAAACTTAATTAAACTTAAAATGTCTAGAACAACCCAACATGACTTTTCAAATTCAGTCAGCTTCTAAATTTAAGGCAGCCTAGACAATAACTTTTTTAAGTTGAGACAAATACTTTTTTGTACAGTGTATAATTTATATACCAACAAATTAATATAATGCTTTGGCAACATTTTAAGTGTCTTTTTCTTTCACGTATGTTTTTAAGTTTGAGGTTTTTGTTTTTTCTTTTGCTCTTAACTTTGAACTTTCAGACAAAGGCAAGAATGTGCCTGCACTGAAAAATGTGGAGGTGGTCTCCACAGTTCCCTGCCGCTCGATGCTCACCCCCTGCTACTACCACAGCTTCAGCATGACCGAAAACTACTTCATCTTCATCGAGCAGCCTTTCAAACTGGACATCGTGAAGATGGCCACCGCATACATGAGGGGGGTCAACTGGGCGAGCTGCCTGAAATTCTGCCCTGAGGAAAATGTAAGGAGTTACTGCTGTCTGTGTTTTGATTGATGTCATGTTTGTCAGCCTGTATATCCATAACACCGAACATAATATGAAGCAGATGTAGATACCAGGGGAGAAGAGTGTGCAGAGTCTGCCAGTGTTATGGACTCTAGGGCTGGGTTTTTAACCCTGATTAAATCAGGGTTTAACTTCAAAATTATGTTGCACCAAACGTTGCAACTATTTTAAACTTTTTTTTTAAATTTTTTTTTTTGAAGTTATATTTTTGGGCTTTTTGGGCCTTTATTTATAGGACAGCTCAAGATAGACAGGAAAGGGGGTGAAGAGAGAGAGGGGATGACATGCAGTAAAGGGCCGAAGGCGGGAGTCGAGCCAGCGGCCACTGCAGAGGACTAACAGCCTCCATACATGGGGCGGACGCTCTGCCAACTGAGCTAAACATCCGCCCTGCAACTATTTTAAACTTAAAGTTAAAAGAGTTTAGTTTTTATCTGAAGCCTAAGCATCTGAGCATACCCTAAGCTTAGGCTGTTGTACCTATTTTAATCTTTAATTATTTGGTCATATTGCTCCATTAATTCAGCCAACAGGTTTTCATCAAAGGAGGCTTCTATGTTAAGTCATTATGAGTACGCTAACTAGGCTAATTAACTTTTAAGCTAGCTAGCATTTTTGTTTTGTTAACTTTTTAGATAGTTGTCAAACAGTGGAATATTTTGTTAACTTTTGAGTTAGCTCACAAACAGCACTCAGTTTTTATTTTACATTTATTTTAATTTGGGTAAACAAGCATCTGCATTCTTTATTCTATTTTCCATTTACATGAATAAACCTGGATTTACTAAATGAAGATTAGCTTTTAATTGTGCAACAGATCTCTGCTTCATTTTAAATCTGGATTTTAAACCTAGTTTTGCTTAACTGATTAGAACTAATGTTAGATTAAATTAATTTTTGTTTGTGCAAGTCAGTATCAATCTAGTTTCTTCTTGTAATGTAACTGTCTATTGTCTTTCTAAATGCTTATTTCTTCAACAGACTCTGATCCACCTGATAGACAGGAAGACTGGCAAAGTGATGGAAACAAAGTACTA
>JAJHUR010079849.1:0-14525 GCA_027495735.1 Lutjanus campechanus | reverse complement strand
TCAGGACCGGCTAAAGAGGAGGTGACAGCTTTGCTTAACCCTTGAAACAAAGACTGTATGACAGAAATCAGAGGGTTTCCTAATTCCGCATAATGAAGTCGGTCTGGTTTCTTCCTCATTCTCTTGGAATATCGGCCAGGCTCAGATTGATCCATCTGTTGAATGTTATTCTCCTGATTAGACTCCAGATTGTCATTTCTTTGCTCAACTCCATCATTGTCTCCTGGATTAGGCAACACGTCCTCTTCGGGGTTTATGTCCTGATCCACATTATCCACTTCAGGTAAGTTTCCTCTTTCAGGTATTGTGTCATGGTCCTCATTTCTCTCAAGTAAGTCCTGTCCAGGTGAGTCCTCTCTGAGTAAGTCCTCTCCAGGTAAGTCCTCAGCTGGTGAGTTCGGTCCTTCGAGTACATTGTCATAGTCATCATTGTTTCTGTCAGACAAAAGCATATCAGGTTCTGGTTCAAATTCAACCTCTGGTGAAACGGTATTAGGGGTCTTTACAACTGGAACAGAATCTCTCCCCTCTTCTGATGGTATGATGCCGGCAGGAGAAGGTAAGGGAGAGGACGTTGTAAGTGGAGGATAGGGAGTGTTCCCAAGAGGTTGACTGACTTGATTTCTTTCATAGATTCTTGTGAATCTGTAGGGTTCAGCTTGCACATTACTTGGCATAGGAATGTCATAATCGGAATCGGAATAAATTTCATCCTCTTCGACACTGTCACTTCCGAGACCAGGATGGTTACGTGTTATTGGTCGTCGGGGTGATTTTGGAGTAATGGGTGGCTCTGGATCAGTACTGGGCAAAAATCCACAAGGCAGGAGTAAGTCTCTGTGTAGAGTACGCAGAGGGCCATTTTTTCCTTCAGGTGTGACTGTGTACACCGGAAGATCTCCTGCACGTTTAACAACGACATAGATGTCCGACTCCCACTTATCTGCTAGCTTTTGCTTCCCTCGTAGGCGAACATTCCTGACCAGAACTCTATCTCCAGCAGTCAGAGTTGATTCAGTGATTCGTTTGTCAAAACGTGTTTTGTTTCTGTCTGCATTTTTAGCAGCATTGCGACTTGCAATTTTGTAGCTTTCCTCCAAACTGGTTTTGAGCTTTTGGACATACTGGGAATGTGATGTTTGTGGTCTGTCAATGGGAAGACCAAAAGCCAGGTCAATGGGTAGACGGGGTTGTCGACCAAACATGAGCTCGTAGGGACTGAAGCCGGTTGTCTCATTCTTTGTACAGTTATAAGCGTGTACTAATGGCTTAACGAAGTCCTTCCAGTGAGCTTTGTCCTTATGATTCAGGGTTCCAAGCATTTGAAGAAGAGTTCTATTAAAGCGCTCAACTGGATTTCCCCTGGGATGATAAGGGGTGGTTCGTGCTTTCTTTATTCCTGCTATCTCACAGAGTTCTTTGATGATTTTGGATTCAAAGTCTGTTCCTTGATCACTATGAAGACGTTCAGGAAAACCATAATGGATGAAGAAATTGTCCCAGAGTGCTTTGGCAACAGTGCGAGCCTTTTGATTCGGAGTGGGTATGGCAACTGCATATTTGGTAAAATGGTCCGTGATAACCAATATATCCTTGGTGTTGCTGCGATCTGGCTCCAAAGACAAAAAGTCCATGCAAACCAACTCTAATGGTCGGCTGGTTAAGATGTTGACTAAAGGAGCAGCTTTTTCAGGGAGAGTTTTACGCCGTACACAGCGGTTACATGTTTGTATTTGTTTCTCAACTGAGGCTGCCATTTTGGGCCAGAAAAAGCGAGCTCTTACAAGGTCAAGTACACGTTCAACTCCCATATGTCCCATGTCATCATGGAGACTTTGAAATGCCAATTCTCTCAGCTCTGTTGGCAATATCATTTGAAGAGTAGTACTTGCACCATCATGTCGCTTTCGAAACAGGATGCCATTTTTCAGCACAAGGCGATTCCACTCTCTAAGCAAAAGAGGGAGCTCTGGGAGTTCAGCTCGGACTGTGGGAGAAGGCGGCACCCCTGACTCCATTTGGTGAATGATTTCTCGGATACAAGGGTCAGCTCTTTGTTTCTCCCTCACATCATCTTCAGTTAGATGAGGAATGACAGGGAGGCCACTTTGGGGTTCATCGAGGAGAGCCTTCGGAACTGCACTAGAATGGTAAGCAAGTGATGCAATAAGTGGCAATGAATGGCAGCCATCGCTTACATCAGTGACAATACTGTTACAGACCAAGTGCTTGTCACAGATAGCCTGAACATCAGACTCAGACAGATGTTGTGAAGCGAACTGACGAATTCTTTCATTCTCTTTTTGGGAAGAATGATCATTGGCAAGGTCACCATGGGGACGTCTTGATAATGCATCAGCATCAACATTCTGTTTGCCTGCTCGATACTGCAGCTTGAAAGTGTAAGTAGAAAGAGCAGATAGCCATCGGTAGCTTGTAGCATCCAACTTTGCTGTTGTCAGGATATAAGTGAGTGGATTACTGTCAGTGACAACAGTGAAAGGAGTACCATACAAGTAGTCACTGAATTTATCAGTAACAGCCCACTTAAGAGCTAGGAACTCTAACTTGTGTGCTGGATACTTGGACTCACTGCGAGATAAACCTCGACTGGCAAAAGCAATGGTTCGCAATTTCCCTTCTTGCTTTTGATACAGCGCAGCCCCCAACCCGGTCGTGCTAGCATCTGTATGAAGGATGTAAGGCAGTTTGGGATTAGCAAATCCAAGAACAGGGGCTGTAGAAAGGTTTTCAATGAGGTTTTCAAATGCTTGCTGACAAGCTGGGCTCCATCGAGATCCAAAAGGTTCCTTTGGATTATGATATTGCATGTTCTGACTCCGCTTTCCTCGATTATGAAGGGGTGGATATCCTGCTGTGAGGTCGTTCAGAGGTTTGACCAGTTGGGAGTAGCCTTTAATAAATCTTCTGTAGTAACCAGAGAAACCAAGGAATGATCTCAGTTCTTTGAGGGTTTTTGGTTGTGGCCAGGTCTTTAGAGCTTTGATTTTGTCAGGGTCAGTTTCAACACCACTGGCAGAGACAATATGGCCAAGATAACGTACTGAGGATCTGAAGAATTTGCATTTTTCTGGAGACAACTTCAGACCATATTCTTTCAGCCGATGGAGCACCTTGAACAGGCGAGTTTCATGTTCCTCAATAGTGTCAGAAAAGATGATAATGTCATCAATGAACACCAGCACTTCCTTCAAGTTGAGATCTCCCATACACTTTTCCATCAAGCGCTGAAATGTGCTTGGTGCATTTGTAATTCCTTGGGGCATTCGGTTAAACTCCCAAAAACCTAAGGGGCATACAAAGGCAGTTTTTTCTTTATCAGCTTCTTCCATTTCAATCTGATAGTAGCCGGATTTGAGGTCCAACACAGAGAACCATTTGGAACCAGCAAGAGCACGAAAAGCTTCCTCCACATTGGGAAGAGCATAAGCATCTTTGATGGTCTGCAAGTTCAATTTTCTGTAGTCTATACATAGACGAACAGAGTTGTCTTTTTTCCGAATGACCACAATGGGTGAAGAAAAGGGAGACTCAGACTCTCGAATAACCTCTGCATCAACCAGCTCCTGCAAGTGTTTGCGAACTGCATCAACATCTTGTGGGTGAATAGGTCTGGCACGCTGTTTGAATGGCGTTTCATCATTTAACTTGATATGATGCTTTACTTTATCCGTGCGGCCAAAATCCAAATCATGCTGAGCGAATACTTCAGGCATGGCATTGAGGTTATTGATTATTCTCTCTTTCCACTCAGATGGTAATGGTGAATCCACAAAATCAAAGTTCAGACTGGAAGGTTTGATGGGTTCTGTGGGTTCAGTTGATTGAGAGACAGATGGCTGGTTAATGATACTTTGTATTGCACTCACTTCAGCCAACACAGTCTTGGGTGGTAAAATAACATCATGTCCAGTCTCATTGTGCAACACTACTGGGAGTCGACTGAATTGCCGGGAAGGCAAAGTGATGAGGCAGCTGGTCACCAACACCCCACAGGGCAAAGAAGAATCAGATGGGGGTTCAACAAGTGCCCATTTCTCGGAGTGGGAGGTGCGGTTATTGACTATACCCTCCAGAACTACAGAACTGTAGGCGGGGATCACTTGAGGGGTCTGGCCTTGGAGTTTTATTAGACCAAGCTTTCCATCTTGAGAATACTGATGCCTCAGTTCTAAGATCTTTAACACAGCACGATAACCATGTTGTGTTGGAAGGAATGTTGGTTTGTGTAGTTGATAGTCAGAGTAAAGAAGATCAAGTGTATTAGTGCCGATCAAAACCTGTTCTCCAGCATAGGCACGCAGGTTTGGAACAACCAAAGCAAGAGTGGAGACTTCTGTTTCAGTTCCAACAAAGTCTTTTGGAAATGTTACACTCAGTTCAACATAACCAAGGTAAGGAACTTCTTGTCCATTTGCTCCTTCTATTTCTAGAAGAGTGGTTAAAGGCTTGATTGGTTGATCAGCCAAGAACTGTTTATGGAAAGACAAAGGAATTGTGGTTACTTGAGATCCAGTGTCAAGTAAGCAAGTTGTTGGATTCCCTGAGATTTCAACCTGTGCAGTACTTTTTGTACCCACCAGCCCTTTTGGGAGTCTGCAAGGGGGATCATTTGCTTTGGTTTCTTTCAGTGTTGCCCGCTTTGCAGTGGGACTCTTTTCTTTGTCTCCAGCTCCTGATTGTCCCTTCTCAGAAGCTGGTTTCAGTTTAACTCAGTGGAAGAATGTAGAGATTCCATCTGTCGCCGTTTCTCTTGCAGCTGTTTCTTTTTTAATGCCACCAAAGAAGGATTTGGCGCTTGATCACAGGCAGGTGCAATATGACCATCCTCTCCACATTTAAAGCAGTATCCTGGGCGAAGCTGAGTACTTGGCTTAGACTGCTTTTCAGACTGAGCAGTCACCTTCCGTAACTTGGCTTTATCTGAAGGACTGCTGCCACTCGCTGACTTGCTTTTTGAGCCTTGATAATGAAGAGTGGTCAAGGTTGACAGTTGGTGTTGAATTTGAGTCACCAGTTTCTTCAGCTGCTCAATCTCTGAAGGTGGTTCAGTAACTGTACAAGAACAAGCACCATGCACATGTGATGCTACATGTGGTTTGGAAACAATGGATGTGGGCTTGACTGCACCAAGATGATGTTTCATGCGACAGGCTTTAGCTGCTTGCTTATCCTCTTCAACGCGAAGCAATAAGAGTAACTCTGCAAAGGATGGAGGTTTGTCTCTCTTCTGCTCTAGCTGAAGGTCACTGATGAGGGCATTGTCCCAGCAGCCACGACAAAACTGCTTCAAGAGGTGACGAGTGCATTCAAGCGCAGTGACACCACCTCTTTTCATGGCTGTGTTCAAAACAACTTGAAGACGATGTAAATACTCAGATGGTTTTTCACCGGAGTTCTGTAAAGTGCTTAAGAACTTAGCAAAACATTCATCCCCATCTGCTACAGTGCCAAATGCAGAATCTAAAAGCTCAAGATATGCACTGGGTAAGGCTTGAGGGCCAAGATGCTTGACGATGTCAGCAGCAGGGGGCAGTAAACTTTCAAAAATCTTGCGAGATCGCTCCAAGTCAGATATGGAAGGATCTGTAAAGAACAAGTCCACATTAGTTCGCCATGTATCATAATCAGCTTCATGACTGGGTCGTGTGATTTTCCCAGAGAAAGCCCTGAGTCTGGAAGATCCATGAAGATGGGACACAACATTGTCCGTCTTAACAATGTGCTCTACTACTACCTTCTGAATTTCAGGGGGGTTAAACACATCATCTTGAAGCTTGGGAGGACGTTTTACTGTAGTAGGAGGTACAAAGAATGAAGCAAAGTCAGTGGTCTGGCTGCGGGGCGGCGTTGGCTCAATCTGTGCTGGATTGCCTTTAAATGGAGAGTCTTTAGGTGGATATTTCTCTGCCGGCTCCTCTGTAGATTTTGGCATTTGTTCACTTTTCAGTTCTGTTTTCATCTCATGTGGCAAAGAAGGGGACTGAGGAGATAGTTTTGCTAGCTCCTCCTGCAGCAAAATCTCAAATGACTTCTCAGTTAATTTTGCAATTGCCTGCAGTTCTTCAATGTAGCTCTTGGTGGCGCTACTGCAAGCAAGAGGACTGTACATGCTGGCCAATGAACACACCTTAAAAGTGACTTCTGCCTTAGTAGGACTGTTGTAGAGTAGAGGTAGTAAAGGTGCAAGAGACTGCATTGCAGTACCATGTGTGAACTCTAGTATGGCATTACCATGATATTCAGATTTAGGATTGTCAATATGAAAAACACGATGGATGGACCCAAATGTTCCTAAATACTTTTCAAGTTCATTATCCGTTTCTGTTTTAGTTAAACCAGAAATTACTACTGAATTTGGAATTTTTATGGACTCTTGCATCACAATTTCCATGATTGCAGTTTTAGCATATGATGTATGTTCATTAATTTCCAATACCAGCTCCTGGCTAGCTCGCCAAGTTTTATGTAGCACTTACAATGAATTAAATAATAAATTTTAACAAGAAAGTCAACCAAACTATACTATAGAATAAAGTAAATGCAACAAATTTTAATTGGACTAGTGTAGGTTCGACTATGGAGCTGGGTGAAAATTAATGAAACACACAGACACAGAACTCAGATTTACCGGTTGTATTAAAAGTATAACAAAAAATCACTTGATATAATTCAAGGAAGAAAAACCCAAATAACAGAAATAAATAAATAACAAGTAAGGCCTTCAAATAACCTGTGTAGAATTACACGAGGCAAACAGTTGTATGCATCAAATATGTCTAGTAAATCAAACAGTTAATTTACCCTTGGGTTGAGTTACTCAATATCAGCACAATTTGAGCACAATCTAAATCATTCAATTAGTCCACATGTGTTAACACATTAACAGTTCCCCACAATTCAGTCATATTCAGTAACACCATCACAGTCAAAATATTCACTTAAATTCACTTGAGTGAATTTTAGTATTGCAGCTTTAATCTGGTAGTAATGCAGCATTTAAACCTTATTGTTGTGGAATTCTGGGAGGAAAAATGTTAATATTGGCAGTAGTGATCACAGTCCTTGGTCAGAAGTCATAAAGTGGGGGAAAATTAGAGTCTATGTAAATTGGCACAACACGTAGTCCTACCACACCACAGGGAGAATGGGTCTGGTGGAGCGAGGCTTGAGGCCTGCATACAGGTGAGTGCAATTGTCGTCACTGGTTTTCCTCTTCTTTCTTCTCGTTGTCCGTTCTGGTAGCTCGCCATCCATTTCAAGTTATCCCAGCAAAAAGAGCCTAGCCTGTTCAGATAAACAGGCAAAATGAATATGGGACATCAAACATTTCGACATGTGGTCGCGTCATCCTTGTTCCTCAATACATAGCAATTGCTCACCGTTCGTCAGCAGCAGTGAATTGGCATCAATCCAGGCAAAGCGGCACATCTCCGAAGGGACCCGCATGGACTGTGGAGTAGCGATACTCCGTGTTACACATGTATTTTAGCAGGTATTTTAGCGCTTGTTAGCATTAGCAGGTGGAATGTAACTCACCATCCATTTCCTTAGTTAGGTGCACAATGTCCAGTTTCCCGGTTGCCAGTTCCAAGTGAGGCAGTTGAAATTGAGTTCAATCAGCGGAATGGAATAGTTAGCGTCTTGCTCCGACAGGTGGTTTAGCATGGTGTGTCTGAGACGGAACTTGATTTCACGAAGGAGGGGGGGAGGCGGGGTCTAAGATGTAAGGGTGGCTTTCTATTGGGTCAGGTGTGATGATGGATGGGTGAAATGACCAATGACAGCAACGGCATGAATACTGGTAGATAGACAACAAAAAACTATACCAGTGACCGTTAGTTCACCTGGGTTACAATTGTTTGGGAGATTCTGCAACACTGTTTTCCTGTGAAACTCCAGCAGTGTTTTATGGACTAAAAAACTAAACCTGACCTTTAAACAGCATGAGGGAGAGAAGATAATGTCTGAATTTTCATTTTGGGGTGAGCTATCCCTTTAAGACTAATGATATAGAAACAGCTGATCTTCTCACAGATGATCCTGTTAACTTACGTTTCATAAGCAGTTAAAAACTCCTTGAAGTAGCTTTTAAATTGTATAAATAGTGCAATATGACTTGAAACTCAAAGTCTAGGACTTGGGACTTGACTCAGCACTTGTCTATCTTGACCTGGGACTTGAGTACAAAGGCTTGAGACTTACTCATGACTTGTGATGTGCAAACCAATGACACGGTCCCACCTCTGTATGTTAGTCCCAACATGTTTTTACACTGATATGCAGTCAAGCTTAGAACCAGACAGAGCAGATGCTTTGGTGCGTTCACTGCCCAACTCCTATGCAGTTATACATTTAAAGTCACACTCTGGATCATGCAGACATCAAACAGGCATACAGTACAAACACAATGCTACAGGAGTCTAAATACACAGATGGCACCGTGTTCAGCAGAAGAAAAGCTTCTTTTGTGCAAACTCGTCATCTTCTCTCCTACACATCCTGCTCACCCAAATTTAACTGCATCTGTCTTCTCCTCCACTCTCTACAATACTGAATACAGTTCCCTTTGTTTGTTTATCTACAGAGGGCGTAGAGTGGTTGAAAATACACAATAGTAGGTTGAGCCACCATCCTCGCTAACAGTGTGTGAGTTTTGGCAGTGCAGCACTCCTGCCAGGGCGGTAAGTGTAATTTCACACATACGAGGTGCCAGGGTGAGGACATACCGAATGTAGTTTGTTCATTTAGAGCCGGACCTCCATAAAAGATGATGAAAATGTCACTGTGTTTTATGTAATTTGTACACTGTGACAGCTATCCTAGAAATAGCTGTGGTGAGCTAGTGGCATTTAAAGTACCACAAGCTCCTCCTCACAGTGAGGGTTATTTTAAAAAGGTACAGTCTGAGAAAGAAATACAAAAAGCAGACAATGATGATCCATATTTAACAGTGGGTGTGTCTTTCTTTTCCATGCTGCTTTTGACCTTCAGGTTATTTTTTTTTTATTTTCACACTTTTCACACGTTTTGGAGAACTGTGCAGTGGAAGAATGTACAGTTCTGACTGGAAACATTTCTGTGGCTTTCTTCATTCACACTGCTGGAGGAAACTGAGAGTAAAGGCAGTAGTGATCGTTCCTGCACAACCTGCTTCATCTCCACTGAATATCAATAAATACTTTGGCTGAGGGTTGGACTGACAGCTGAAATGGGTGGTGACCCTGCTAATTTCATCTGCTACACCAGCTGAGTTACTGAAAACAGCTGGATTTGCGGTTGCCTAGAAACAGCAAAAAGGCGCTCAGTGCTTGCCCGTGCAGAGGTCTCAACATAAAAGTGAATGACTTCAGGTTCCTCAGCCTCATAAGTGGACAGTGTCATTTATAAAGCTGCCACAAACCTTCCTGGAGTTGCTGCTGCATGAACATGAAAACATTACAGGAGTTTTGGCTACTATGAGGCAGTGGAGATAAAACTTTACTCATGGCTCCTTTGAAGCTATAATATGTGACATTTCTGCATTAAAAAGTCTGAAACCACTAGACATACTGTATATTTTGTTGAGCTGTGTACTTACATTATCACAAATGTTTTCCAACAATGTTCAAAAAATCTGTAATTCATTCAAAGCAAGGGTGAGTTTAATTCTAGCTGCTAGTTGTTTGAACTTCTGTGAAAACGATACGTCAGTAACAAAGTATTCTCACTTATTACAAACAGCAATGTTTCCAACTTTTGTTGGTTTCATTTTTGTACTTTCCAGCCTTTTTCCATAGGCTGTGATTATTTATCTGACAGTTTTGGGTGGAAATTTATATAATGTTAAAATAACATTTATAATCTTATAAAATACATTTAACTGTTTGAATCTAACACTTGAATCAGATCACTGATGGTTATTATCCTACAGAAAAATACTGCTGTGAAGATATGCATTCATTACAGTTTACTACACGCAATGGCATATTGATAAATATATTTACACTTATTTACACAAAATGTACACGTTGGTGTTATTTCATTTTTAAAAAGATAAACAAACAGAATAAATGCATGAATCTCTTAGTCTGATATATATCATGAGAGATAATAGAGTTTGGAAGTCAAAGGTAAAGTTCTGGAATTCTGGCACCTATAGTGCTGAGCATAATGTGAATAAAACTTTAACATTAACTCATCAATGAGCATAATTTCAGCCTGAGTCATGTCAGATATATTTTCATCAGCAATGCTGGTTGTTTAAAAGTAAAGACAACTCCCATGAGCCCATGCTACTTCATGACATGACCAAACTACATCTTGTGTTACTGTTACAATGTTAGAGAGACCCTTATCAGCAGAACTTACATATTATGCATTTAAGTGAATGGACTAAAGCATTAATTACTAACAATCAGCCTCCGACAAGAACCACTTATATGAACAGATTTGTTCTTAAGTGGTGTGTTCCAGTGATTTATGAGATCTTGCCACATTCACCAATTTTCTCCTATTCTGAATTTTCTTTCAGATACAATTTACAGACCTGTCGTAGAGTCATGACCAGTCAGTCTGCTGCTATCCAAACACAAGTGTTTCACTAATGACTCCATATTTCATCAGTCTGAAGACATTTTGAGTTTGAAAAATAAATTACTCTTCATAATTATGTTGACATTATTCTGTTTGACTACATTTCAAATTATAATATAATTGTAAAGTCTATCATCATTAAATTAATGGCGCATTATTTCCTTCTGTCAGGTCTATTGGCCAGATATCTTCCCATGCAGGTTTATGAAGTCACCATCCAGGCAAACATCCTCACTTTTTCTGTCCTCTGTCTCTGTGATTGAAAATTCCCCTCGACCCCCTCTTCTTCTTGCAGTCATCGATCGCCTTGCTGTGGTGAGGTGTTTTTTTTTTTCTTTGAAGTCATTTTCATATCAAGGTATGTCCTCTTCATATCAGTGACAGTCTGACCCTCCAGTAACACGGCATTAACAGCACTCGTTTTCCCGTTTCTTTGCTTGAGCAGCTCTTTAATTCCACTGCTGATGCTGTTAAAATGACAGACTGACAGCAGCACGTCAACTCCAAAGTTTTTGTGTTTACTCTTTGATGCCATTTTCATGATGGAACACTTCCTAACATATGGGGCAGGAAGCATAGCCTTATATGGTATTATTGAGGTAATATTTCTGCTAATTTACAAGCGTCATGCACGTGCAGTCAAATATGCACAGGTGGATCATTTACACAGTTATCTGAAGTTACGAGTGTTTTTTAAATCTGACGTGACATGTTCATATGAGCCCTTTGCATAAATAAAGTAAGAGAAATGTAAGATAAGAATATGAAAATGTTCTTGCATGATCCAAATGATGCCAGGAACATGTAAATGAACAAACTTGACCCCACTGTCATGATGTTTTAAAGTGAGTACAAGACCACAGCCAACTGTTGATACTGTAACTGTGTTAAATCACTTGTGAGACCTGACAGCCTCTCTAACACAGAGACACGGTGCTGCTCCTACCTTAGCAATGGTCTCATGGAACTTGAAAAGTGGATCCAGAGTCTCTGGTAACTCAGCAGAAAACTGAGCTTCTGACAGGAAACTGCTGGCCTGAGGTAAAAGAGAGAAGAAGAAGAAATTGTCACACATTACACGACAACAGTATTTTTCTCGGTCTCCTGTCTTTTCAAGTCAAATCATTATCTCATTCAAACTTTTTTCTTTTATGGGAGCACGAGTCCAAGTCAGAATGAAACAAAAGCTTACTCCTTTTTTCACTTTGTCTCTTTTCTTTTCTTTTCTTTTCTTTTCTAGTTTGTTCTATTCTATTCTAAGAGAGCAGTGACCTGTCAAGCTTTTAACAAGAAACAACAGTAAATGCTCTCAAGGCCACTGAGCTGCCAGGACGTTTTGTTCCACTGTCAAATACACACATATGTGCTGTACATGCACACACACACACACACACACACACACACACACACACACACACACACAGAGTCCCAGATTGCTGACACAAAATCATGTAACTGTGCCTGCACACACCCAAAACTCCCTCATTGTCACCTCAGCATCCTCTGTAATGTCTCCAAACAAAGCAGCTCTCATTGTGACTTCAAAGTGGCGCTGCTGCCTTTGTAGTATCGTGTTTTTTCATGGAGTCAAATTAAGCAGCAGACATAAGAATATCAAAGGTTCAAACACTCTATTTCTACTCGTGTAGCCTGGAAATCAAGAAATATCTGACAACTCCAGTGGATCTTTCTAGTTTCAAACACACTTCACAGCAACATTCTCCATCCAATAATAATGTGCTTCACCCATTCTTGAGAACTGGGGAAAATTATGTCGTACAAAAAAACTTAAATACCAAAACTCCAATTCTAATTTTTTGGTGAAGATTTATTCTTTATGTCTGTGAATGTTCTCATTTGTCCAGGTCATTGTAATCTAAGGAAAGATTAAATCGAAAACAACTGGACTTGTTTAAAAGTCTTTTATGAAGACGTTTCACCTCTCATGGAGTCCAAGTCCACTTGTTTTGGATTTAATCTTTCCTGAGATTTATTCTTTATGGATTATAAATGTGAAATATATTTAAATTAAGAAATTGGTTTGGTTTGCTTTCATTTGATTAATTTCTAAACCTGCTCTGTGCCAGAAAACAGCCTTGTCCCAGAAAGTTTTATTAACCTCAAACAATTTAAAAAGGTATTAAAAGCCTTCAAATTCTAAAACTAATTAAAGCTGCAAGCAGCGTTGAACGGGCCCTCGCACCCCCACGCCACACGCCTGCTATGGCCGCGACCATGTCGCCAGAGGCCGACTGGTAGACCAGGTGCTGAATTTTCACCCCCTTCAGACACTGTAGGAGGCAATGCGGTGTTACTTCCTGTTCCCTCTAGGTGGCGTTATGACTGACTCGTGAGCGTCATGCAGATGTGTTCAGGCCAAGACTTTTATCATACATGTGAAGTTTGGAGCAGATTTGACCATTTAATCCCATGTTATAGCAATTTCGTGTTTCATGGCAAGACATCAAAAGTCGATGCCATGCCACACCCACACCGCTCAATGCTGACCAATTCTGTTAAGAATCGGATCATTTGTGGAGGAGGAGTTTGTTTAGCCACGCCCACTTGTGAAATTAAGTGACAAACATAAAGATTCAGTAAGATTCAACTAAGTAAACTGAAGTTATGTTCACTTCCTGTGTTTTGGCGAAACATCGACATTCACCGCACCGCCAGGGTGGCAGTGTTTTATGAGACTTCATGGTCTTCACAATATAGCATAACCAACATCAAATTTAAGTTGAATATGGTCAATGTGGTCAGAGCAGCACCTCAAAGTCTAAAACATGGTATTTCCTGTCACCAGCAGGGGGCGCTACGACAATTACAAGATTTCTGCATGTAGACGTGGTCAGGGCAGGACTATTATCAACCATGTGAAGTTTGGTGCAGATCGGAGCATTTATGCAAAAGTTATAGCAATTTCATGTTTCATGGCGAAACATCAAACTTCGCTGCCACACTAGGGCTGGGACGATCACCGATCAAATCGTATATTGGCGATTAGAAGGTTGCCAGGCGATTTGCTGTTTATCAAGGCGATTTTGAAAAAGAACGGCGCTCTACTGTGCAACACACCGCCGGCGCAGCGGCGCGGCGCGGCGCATGGCACCCGTCACATGTTCTAATGAACACACATGGGCAGCGCAGCGCCGCGGCGCGTCACCCTCGTCCAGGACACTGGGCTAGGGATATTTCTTGACCTCGGCATCTCCGACCCTCCACTTCTCCCCTTAAATAAGCATGTGTTGTCAGACTGAGCTCCTGTCTGTGCAGGAGAGCAGAGACACAGATCTGATCTGTAGAAGTTTCTGTGTGTTCAGCTCTCAGTAATTTAGTTTTTAAATTGTTTTCTGTGGTTTGAAGTTTAGTTTCTCTCCTGTATCGCTGTGTGAACTTTCAGATTTCTGCTTTATTTCTTTATTTTACCGCTTCTTCACGGTAGCTTTCAACTGATAGGATTCCCGTTAAGTTACTGCTGATGAAAACAACACTTGCTGAGTTTTCTGCTTCATAATAAAAGCCTTTAATTAAAAAAAGTAATGACGGGCTTTTATGCTGAAGAATTTATAGGAAGCGAAACGTCCAGCGTCAGCCACTTGACTAAAAACAAGCGCGAATCAGACACACACCTCGGCAGCGCTGAGATGTGAATCCCTGCCGTGCAGGCCTGACTAGCACTGCATGAAAAGAGGGATTTCTGGATGTGTGTGGCCCGTTACATGTCCGCATATGTAAAGCCCAAGCATTTGCGGTGGCAAAAGTGAAAACTTGGCCCAAATTGTCGCAAATTGATCTGGCAACTGGTCCCCCATGCCCCCCTCCCCTCCCCTACTTAGGAGAGCCTTTAATATGTAAATGTCAGTGATCAGGTCGGGAGCTGCCACAGTCATTTTCAAGTGGGGTGGGGTGAGGTGAGGTGGGGTGGG
>JAJHUR010079848.1:0-18252 GCA_027495735.1 Lutjanus campechanus | reverse complement strand
TGCCCCCAGCCAATCAGGTAGAAGAAGCGGCGAGATAAATGCTGGGTCAGCAGAACAGGAACATAAAACATAACGTGTGGATAAACAGACAAAAGTTAGATTGAATTAATCTCGTAACAGTGGCAGGACTGAGCCTCCATCTGATCCCTTTATCCATAAACAACCTCTGACAGAGCACATATGACCCTAACTGTTCACCCTCGGATAACACCAAACAAAAAAAAAAATGCCTTCTCTATATTCATTGGACAGTTAAACTGCTGGGCTGGAGTCCAACTGGACCTGTTTTCATTTAGCTACCGTGTGTACTAACTCCTGGCATCACTCTCACTGTGGATTAGAAGCTAATCAGTTATGGAGATATGCATATCCACAGGGAAAGTTGCTTGAAAAAAACCTTTTTAGTTTTCATAGTCAGACGGGCCAAGTCAGATTTATGTTATTGCGGTACGGGGAATTTGACATTATGGATTGTGTTTTTATTCAAACTTACAAGAGAGATCAGACAGATAAGAGCGATCAAGACAATTCATCTCAAAATGTACAGATGTCTTCATAAGTCTGGACTTTCTACAACCGTCTGTGGCTCTTAGCCCCGAGCCCATTTCTTCCTACTGAACACATCACTCACAAATATATATATTTTCATTTTGAGAGAGGCCAAATAATTTCCAGCAGGGCCATTATAGTTCCCAGAAACTGCTCATACAAGACTAAATGGTGCATTTGTTGGGGACTATTTTCACCTGCAGATTTGGGACGACCGATCAAATATCACAATATTTTTGCCCAAACACCTCAGTATCAATATTTATCAATATTGTGACAATATTATAGCGTTGACCACTGATGCTTTCACAAAATTTATAAATAATCATCAGTAATGTGGATATAATGATGACGTTTATGAAGGCAAAGAACAGAACCGCAACTATCTGGTAAGTTCAGAAAATTACAAAATTTTACTGTAATGCAGCCTTTAAAACCAGGAAAAGACAACACGTGTGTCATATCACAGTATAACGATTTCCAAAATCTAAGACAACACCAAGTCTCATAACACAATGTTGATATAATATCGATATATTGCCCTGCCCTAAATTAATATGCATTTTGAGAATTAGAACATTAGCCAGTAGTTTGTGGGACTGGCTAAAATGGCAGTAAACTACATTGTGCTGAACCAGTCACAGCGCATCAGAGTCTGGTTCTGCTCGAGGATTTGTTTTCCTAAAAAAAAAAGTTTTGCTCACCAATGTCACATTAGTGATTGGTCTTGGTGGGAATTGTTGGATCTCTGTGTAATATTATAAAGTTATAAAGTACAGTCTAGACCTGCTGAATATGAAAAATGCCCAGAGATAAAGCTCTGTTATGATTTGGTGCTATATAAATTGAATTTAACTGAAATTCAATTCAATTCAGTGGTGTGTTTTTAATATTCTTTTTTGACAATAATGGAAGTCTATCGCACAGATGAAAAAGCTCTATCCTCTGTTCTTTGGCTTCATCAAAACTACTTGTTAGTATGATCAAGTGGTAACATTCAAAAAATATCCCAGTGAACATTTTTCCATTGAAAAGAAGTTTAAAAAACTACCATGGTCACAGGTGAAAAGATGTTTAAAAATTGGTTCAAAACTTTTGAAAGTTTTTTTTTAATTTAAAGATGTTGATTGAATGTTTCATGGCTTATTTTTCAGGATTTGCAATTGTGACATTTTTCATCCTCTCCACCTTGGACCTGCACTTAAAAACTACATCAAAATTTCACAGTTGAGAGCCAGACAAAAAAACAAAACAAAAAAAAAAACAACATTACATGTAAGACTCAAACCTCAGTCACTTTCCCTGTGCATGAATCACTCCACACCGCCAGGTCCATATACCCTCAGAACTGTCAATACAACAATAACCTTATTTTAGATGAAGAACTTCTCCCATCATGATGTCCTGAAAGCTTCTTGTTGGCAGCACACAGCCTGAATAGTTCAACATTTATGACATTTTACATTAAACATTAATTGCTTTGAAATTACGTCTTCGTGCGGCCTTCATACTAATCAATATTGTCTTTATTTCGACCTAAAACTGAAAAAATATCAAAATAATCAAACAAATCTGTGTTTTATGGAAGTTGTAACCAAATATAATAAAAACTAAAGGACAAAAAAGGGAGGAAAAAAGAGGTCTTAGACGTTCAGACCGACTCTCGCCCAGTTTTCAACCAGAAATCAATGTTGATTGGCACTCTCTGGGATCCTTAAAGCACGGCTCTCTGCAACTGCTGGAGGAACTTAACATCTCACTCGACTTGGACGAACGACACCGGCAAGTCAACACTTCACAAACATAAGAAAACAGCCTCATTTCCACTTGAAAGTTAAAAAATATACGGGGACTTTTCGGTGCGTAACACAGCCGTGAAACTTATCAGGCACCGAGAGGATCTCATAAACGTTCAGTGTAAAAATTAATAACCAAAGCTGCACTTACGGTATGAGGTTTTCATATGACAGTATAGTGATATGTTGTATTTTCTCGACCGCAGCCCTAAAAATATTTTTATAACAGTTGGAAAAGGATAATAAAGGTCCTGTTTCTTCCCTGTGTGTGTCTGCCAGGATAAAAAAGCAGCTCTGACAGAGGCTGATGGTAAAATCAGATTTGGCTCACAGGAGGTTAACTACTCATCTAGAGGAGAACCGAGATGTGTTACGCTGACATTCGCCAGCAGTGTGTGCAAGGGCGTGAGTGTGTGTGGTAGCATGCGAGTATGTGTGTGCCCCAGGAGAGGGAACACAGTACCTCTTCAGACGACAGAGTATGTGTGATTAATTAAAATTGTGCGCGTGTGTGAAGATAACACATCCGGACGCACATTTCGCAAGAGCCTCGCTGCTTTGACAAATAAAAGAGAAAACAAAATATTTGCCGAAAGAAAAATATGAAGGTTATCCCCCCTGAATCATCTTTTATTTATTTTCAAATCAATAACAGCAGCAAGAACAGCGTGTACGGACTGTATCACTGTCCCTGTAAGTAGTCCTTTGTGATACACACACACACAAACGCACACTAACATGCATACAAGTTGAAATTCTTGCAAAGTCTCACACACTCACGAGGGTATAACACAATGTCTTGCTGCTTTCATGACAGCTGCAACACAATCTCTTCATTCACTTTTAAAGAGCAACGCGCACTTAACATTTACACACACACACACACAAAGACGCACGTGCACACGTATAAAGCTGCAGCCACATGATATGGTGGTTGTAAAATAACTGGAGCTGCAATTTGCTCAATCAATAGTCTAGGTCACAGGACACCCTCATCAATAATTAAAACGACTGCTGGATGGCGTAGTGGTCCCATGCATGCAGCCCCCTCTTTTTACTACATGTTAGTCGAAAACCTGACCCGACCTTGGCGAGACCGGGATTTTGTTACGATGCACCTTTTGAATGAGACCAATGTCAAAGAATTTTGAGGCAAAAATGAGAATTCATTGTCCAAGTTGGAACCTGGGATCTGTTTGCGATTTAAGTAATATTAAACAAGAGGGTGTGTTTACGGCAGTGATGTGGTCAGGTCCGTCAGTATGACATGAAGTGCTAAATGACAGTGAAGCTCACCCTCTTGTGTAATACTGCAATTATACAACAGGTTACCAACAAAATAAAAGTAAATAAAATGATTCATATTGTGTATTCATATTTCCTGGCGCTATCTCTGTTTCCAAATACATGGGAGGAGACTAATGGACTGGAAAACAATCAGTCAATGTCAGTAGACTGCCAGGTAATGAAAGATAGTTTGCTACTCCAGGAAGTAGGCCGACCCTTAGTAAGTAATTTCTCATCCCTGTTGAGTCAGTCAGCCAGCTTGAGCTAATGTTAATGCTTCCTGAGATTTCCAAACTGAAACAACACACATATAAACACAAAACTGCTTTGCTAGCTCAGACATCTGCTGAAAAAAGACAAAAACATTTTTTTATAGACAGATTATCCCTGAATCACCAGACTGAAGAGCAGCTTCTTCTCTCAGGCTGTGAGGCTGCTTAATATATCCTCAGCACTCCTCCGTATATATTTGTTGGTGCTACATTTTTCAATCAATTTTCCAAACAGTCGATCAAAGAGGGAGCTACATCAAACTCTTGTTGCAAATGATGAATAAATCACCGCGTATCCTTAACAGATTTAGCCACCACATCTGCAAAGTTCACGTGTTAAAGCTTGTAGCACCATGTCACCACCGACTCCTCAGCACAGCTGTCGGAGGATGTTGAACAGAGTTTCCATGTGATACAAATTTTTTTTTTCCAATAACTCCAGAGGATTGTAAAGTCCAAAAGTCAAAACATATTGAGAAAGCAAAGCTGTAATCGTTTCCCCAAATTTACAACATGTTTTCATCTAACAAAATATTCTGCTTTGATCCATATTTGTTGGTGTTTAACCGTTCAAAAACAACATTTTTGCTGCGGTAATAGAACGGTTTGCTCGCTGGCTCGCCGAACACAAAGACAGGCGCACACCATTAACACGGCGGTGTAGCAGCAATCTAACAACACAGTAACTTATGGGCTATTTATTGAATTTAGTTGATTTAATTATTCTATAAATGTTGCTTTAACAGCTGCAAGAAACAGCCTCATATGGGTTCATATAAGCCCCTCTGTGGTTTGTGATTTATTGAATAAAAAAGTTCCAAATCACACAACAAAACGATTCGTTGTATCAATATTGTAGCCAACTGGTTTTTGCTGCAGCTCTGGCAGTTACAATGTTGCCAAAAATGGCGGCGTAATATTTTTAATAATGAGCACAGTGATGCTGTCACGCTGATTTGATCACTTTCTAAATGACCAAGAAGATTGCTTGGCTGGAACTACTTAGCTAGTGTAGCTAAAACTCAGTTATACTTTTCAGTTCTGAAATTCTAGCAATACATGTGCAGAAATCACAGAATCAAAGCTCCATTACATGATCATAATGTCTTTAGAATCATATAAGCACTTAATACATGTCATCAGAAAAAAAGGTGACCTAAGAGTGCACCCGAACGTGTTACTTCTCACATGACTCGTGTCCTCTTGACCTCACTCGTTACTTGTAAATTGATTGGTGTCACACAGGGAAAGTGGGAAAGCGCTGTACTTCTGCCCTTGACCTCGATCTTTGCGTCAACCCGACCCGAAGCTTCAGTTTTCTCTAGCTCTGTCTCTCTTTCTCTCTCGCACACACACACACTTCAAGGTTGAGCTGCAAACACAGGCCGAGAAAAAACCAACCACCCAACAATTGATTTCCTGTTTCCATACCACCTCCGCCTCTTTTCTTTCTCAGTCCGACAACATCCCAATGACTTTCACTCCCTCTCTCCTCCCCTTCCATCTTCCTCCGTCTCCACCTCCCCTTCCATCCTGCCCACCCTTCCACCAGTTCTTTTCTGTGGCTTTCTTTTGCCCCATCCTTCTTTCCTTAATTGGAATAGCTCTCTTTGAAATGGAAAAGTTATTTACTTTGACAGCTTAGGCATTTGGCTGGCGGTCTTATCCGGAGCCACTTGTAATGTTACTGGAAACATGGCAGCAGTAAACATCTTGCCCCCCTGCCATGAAATCCCCCTTTGGGCCAAGCAGTTAACAAGTTACAGAAATCTGGAACAGGTCAAAGTCTTTTATGAAACCATCGAACATTTTGGTGGGAAATGCTCACTGCCTGATAATTATGTCATTGCTTAAAAATTGTCCATTGTGGTGTGACTCAGGCACGTTGCTGACTAATGAGAAAATACTTAAAAATGCAAAAGCTACATTTGCAGCAATGCGATTATGATGATCCAACTAAATGTTAAATAGTGTTTCAAAGATTTTCAAATTTAAGCAGCTACAATACTTAAAATTTTGTAATCTGTAGTACCTTTCAATATGCCAGAAGACCAGAAATAGTCATAATAAGCAACAAGCACAAATGTCACAGAAGAAGAAAGACACATTCACACACTGAAGGCTCCAGTTCTTGACTATATCACTCCAGCACACAAAGTGACACAGACATCTATTATGCTGAATTACAATCAATTTGTTAAAGCTAATACGGCCGTAACCCGATAAAATGAACTCATTTCTGTCAGAAATACAAATGAAAGCAATCATCAAAATGGAAAGGTTGTGTCTCGGGGCAAATTGCTGCGCATTCCATCTCTCTTATGTTCAATTATTGTGTCATTTGCCATGATAATCACATTGGGAACATATTGGGAGTTTATTCGTATGTCAGTGTGGCCGACCAGTGCGCTTTTTCATGCCAGTCTGAGCAGAGGAGTGATTCTGTACATCTGCAAGTTTCCAAGAGCCGGTATCTATCAACCGGAGGACACATTAGCTGTCCAAGCTAAACCCTCAGAGTAATTCAGTTTCTGCGACAGTGATGAGAGCTGCCAAAGCTAATCAGAATAAAACAAAGGCCTGTAATGGGCTCACAGCTCTTAAGGTCGTAATTGCTGAGGATTTTATATTGTGGTCAATTCAGTCCTGCGCTGCCACGGTGTGAGTTAAAGGCAGGATCAGGTGGGATAAAGCAGAAAAATCAGCTGCATTTAGTGGTTTCTTTGTTGATCTGCTAGAGATCTGTACAGCCTATTTTACACTGGACAAAAACCCCACTAACATCTGGCTTTTGTCTTCATTGGGAAAGGGTGCACTTGGCATTCATTCCTGGGTCAAATGACTCTGCAGTCGTCACATGTACTTATTGGCTCCTATCAGCAGTGGTGGAAACATGACACCAAGGTGAACAAGCTAATTTTAACCCCTTTTTGGCAGAGGAAATGAAGGCTTTTTGCCTCTGTCGATAACTTCTGCAACTCTTTTTAGCTCCTTTTTCATACACACATGCTGGCTTGGTATGACTCGGTGCATCAGCCCAGCACAGCAGAGTTTGCACCTGCTTAAAGTAAGGATGCACCAATACCACTTTTTTTCTAGACGTGGCACAATTACCTACATTTGGGTACTTGCAGAGTACCAATATGAGTACTTACTTGCCATTATGGTTCTTACAATGACTTTAAAAAGACATGTCCTATTTTCATCAGATGTTCCTCATGTTATAAATGAAGCAGTTGTTGTTTCCCACTGCTAGCATTAGCAAACTCCTGGTGGTTGTGGTGGTTCTTGAGATGCGCTCAGATTGCTTGTGTTAAAGGAGCCACTTTTCTCAGGAGTAGTTTTATGAATATGACTACGTATACATGGTTACAGTGCATCCCTCGCTTGAATGCATGTATCTAATAACTGATACACACTCATCTTGAGTTGAGCAGCTATAAAATGGTGGCACATTAAATTTCCTACAAATAAATTCTTCACAATAAAAGTTTTTTTATTTTGTTACCTAAAAGCTTTCACTATGAGGCAGCAAAATCAGGAAATGTTGGATTTTCATCAACACCATCTTAACATGACTCCTGCAGCTGAAAGTTAATAATAAAGCAGATACCTGAAAGTACAAACAGCGACACAGGAGAGAAACTTTAAACAGAGATTCAGCAACAAACTACAAAAGTCCTGAGAACTGAACACACTGCCTTTTTCTCTGCTCTCCTGCACAGACAAGAATTACGTCGGGGCTTTCACTGCAACACATCAGGAAAAAAAAGAAAGGCAAACTTTTCTGCTGGCAATTGGAAAAGGGTCAGTTGCTCATTTTTAGAGGGATCACCCACATTTTAAAGGTCCACTTCTGTGCAATAATATTGTAAACAATATATATCTATACAATTTCCACTAAGGCTACATGCTTTTACTTCATGTTTACATACACATCCATGTGCATCATGGCTGCCTCACATATTCTGTGTCCATTTAAAGTTAAGGTTGTGCACATTCTCAAATATTAACACTACGCATACATAAACGCAAAGGTGCTGTTAAAAAGGCAAGTATATCTTCAGCCTAAGTGCTGAAACTAATCACTGCTGAGAAGGAAATGTTTCACAGAATAAACTCATCATTGGCACGTTTAAAAATTGTCTATTAAATTTGTTGTTTGAGCAACAGGCAAGAAAACAATGGAAAACATATATATTGTCCAAGAAAACCAAATCTGTATAAAGACATGGATAAAAATCGAACAATATGGTATTACTGGTCCTATGACTCTGTCTAAGTTCAAATTTGTCACAAACATTAGCAATAAACCAGCTCTGTGATAAGAAAAGTAGCGACTGTTCTTGTCTAGCTTTCGCAGAGTACCTAAAAATAGGCCACCAGATCAATTTCTGACCCTGAAGTTCAGTTTTATCGTCGCCATGACCTCATAAGCTGCATTTTCAGCGGCCATAGAAATGAGCTGGCTTCATCAGCAGAGCAGTGGAGGGCCAGATTGGAGTTTGTGAGGCTAACTGCAGGCTAATGGCCTGGAGAGACCCCGCTATTCAAGTCTGTTTATCTATACACACTCAAAGAGGCTCTTCTGCTGCCTAGATGCAATGTGTGTGCGTGTGTGTGTGAGTGTGTGACTGAGTCCAGAATACTAATCATTATACCACACAACCACCAGCAGTTTCTGCCTGTGTGAAAGAAAGTTGCCGTGTGTGTGTGTGTGTGGGTTTGTGTGAGTGTGTGTCTGTGCACAAACTGGCACAGTAAAGCTTAATTAAGTGATCTGATCCAACACTGATTTGCATAATAAAGCAGCCTGATGAGGAGGATAAGAGGAGGACGAAAGGAACTAGAGGAAGATGAAGGGAGGTAGAGGAGGAGGATGTGAGGATGTGAAATAGAGGAGGAGGAGGAGGAGAAGGAGGAAGGAGCGCAAGGTGACGATGGTCTACATTACATGCATCGCAGGAGACGGGAAAGCTGAATGGAAGCACGTCTGTGAGTAAAAACACTCACATTTACAGTCTGTTTTGCAGCCTCGAGGTTTTACAATTTAAGCAACCTGTGATATTGTGTTTGTGTTTGAAATGATACATCTTTCCCACTGCATTTTCAAAAAAAAAACATACCATAATTACTGTGCGACCCTAAACACAATTATTTCCAGTAGATTAAAAGTGCGTTAGTCATTAAAGTTCTGCTACCATGAAACAGGCAGTGCAGCCAGAGAGTGCTGCCTGCTCTAAATTAGATTTTAATAGTAGCAAATATTGGCCTTCATATATCAGTCTAACCTCGATGATTAAAAAGACTGAGCTCCGCTCTTTTGTTTCCTCCCTCTCTCTTTTATATTCACAGAAGCTCTGCTCAGTTCAAGGGGAAATTAACAGAATCAACACATCAGATGTCTATTAGAATATACTTGTTTACTGAGCGGCTGCACTGTGGTATCAGCCTGAGAGTCTTAAATTCTAAGAAAAACAATGAGGGGCATGGACACAAGACATTCTTGCCAACCTTGAGAGCTCAAAAAAAAAAAAGCTAAACCTCCCCATCTGTGTTTCACAGACTTTGTTTCCTGCATTCTGGTGACTTCTAAGGAAACGGAAATGACAATAATAAGTACACAATTTTGGCAAACAGATGTGTTAGCCTTGCCTAGTCCAATTTCAAATTTGATTACAACAGACACAGAAAATGAATATTTACTTCTTTTTTTTCCTGAGAGTATGTTAGACAGGCGGCTTTTAGAAAAACTGTGCCGCTTTCATTTAAAACTGTCCATGAGTAGTGGAAATTCATCTGAAATTGTCTTGGGTATTTCTTTCTCTGTAGCACCCTCCATTTCTCTGTCCGTCTCTCACTCACTGAGGAGAACGAGGCACTGCAAGCACTGATAGATTGAGAACTGGATAAAGCGGGCTTGAGCAGGTCTCTTCCACATCACGAAACAACATTTGGTGCAGTCGTATTGTTGTCCAGGTGGAAACGGTAAACTTTTCGACTCACAGGGATTACACAAATACTGGAGAATTGTGACCGTGGGAGGAAACTGGGAGAGGGCAATGAAAAACAGCCAACAGTCTCCCATAAAATTTGGGAGTGTTGGCAAGTATGACACAAGATACTTTAAAATGTCAGATTTATGGAGATTTTAAAAATGGGTGGAAAATGAGGACTTTTCACCATACTAAAGCACTGCGCAATGTAAAAAACAGCATGAGGATGCTGAAATACATATTTCATAATTCATTATATGCCAGGATTAAATCAGCGTAACCCTTTAAAGGCACAACAACTGTATTGCCAAAGAATATTAGGTTAGAAAATACAACATTTGCCCAGTTTAACTCAAGTTCCAGTATAAACTGAGCCCACGTCTGGTCTTTTATCCGAATACGGAGACGGACAACCTTGCTGATTGAACAGATACAAATAAAGATGTTTCTGTGCACCTCTAATTGGCACCCGATACTGATATTGGATTGGATTGTCCCAACTCTAATTTGCATCTGTTTATAATGATGTAAAATGACACATTTTCATATTGTTATAATTAATAATAAGCTCAGTGCAAGTCACCTCATAAAGTGCCTCTAAAGTAAAGGAGGTACAGCGTGTGGTGTCCTTCCTTACAGCTACATAAATGGAGCATGAGAGAAAAGTAGCAATTTTATTAAAATAGCATGTTTGTGTGTGTGTGTGTGTGTGTGTGTGGGCGCAACTGCTGTTACGTGAAGGACAATAAACTGGGGCAATACAGGGCAAGTACTGTACAAACCCCACACACGCAGAGGCATGGATCAACTCCCTGCTGTATCCATCAAGGATGCAATAACGGTTTCCTACACTCTCCACACTCCAGAGGTTAGCCAGGTCAGACAGAAAATCCAGGACAACCAGCACACCAGCACAAACCCATTCTCCAAACGCACCAACAACAACACACACACACACACACACACACACAATGTAACCCCAAAACTGTGCGTGTGTGTGTGTAATAGACGGGGAGATGGCGAGACGGGAGAAAAAGAGCGGATGAAGGAAGTTGTGAGCAAGGAAATCACAGCCAAAAAGATGAGACCACATGAGTACATTCCCACACATAAACACTGAGCATGCACACACACTCACAATAAACCTATTTATCCTGATCCATCACACAGACACACACACAGCAGCACCACAACTATTGACATTTCCACAACAAACTACTGTGTGTGTGTGTCTGTATCTGTGTGTATATGCATCCTTTTGTGTTGTACTTGAAGATGACGCTGACCTCTTCATGCCCTTTCGTTTGCCCAAACACAGACACACAGACACACAGACACACACACACACACACACACACACACACACACACACGCACATTCCATGGTTACACTCCTCGGAAACACACACTGCACAACCTAACCGGCCTTAAACCCATTTGCCTCCGCTCATCCTTCACAGGACTATTGTGCCACTTTGAATACAACTGATAACCGGCCATGTACATCACACACACACAAAGTCACGCAAACACACTAGCTGTCGTCATCTTGGTGATTTAGAGCCACGCAGACCCATTGTACCGTAATCCCATGTGTGACAATAGTAGCTGCTGGCAACCATGTCACCATTTCCACACTGTTATGGGAAAATTGATGTGGAACTCAGACAGATTTCCATCCCTCCTCGACTTTCCATTGGCAAGTGGGCGATTTATACAAGTGTTATTACTAAAATAAAATTCTGAAGTAATTTTATACTGTCAGGGCTCAACAGTCAGGACTGCTGTAAAAGGCCATGTCAGACAAGTAGTAAAAAAAAGAATGTCAACTATTAAACTATTTTGATAATCAATCCAAAATGGCAGATAATGTTGTTTTCCGCCTTTAAAATATGGGGATTTCCCACTTTTCTCTGTTTCTTATCATATTAAACTGAATATCTTTGGTTTGAACTGACAAAACAAGACATTTAAAGACATCAGTTGGATGTTGAAAGACTGGGGTGGACATTTTCTGACATTTTATGAACACTGTGGCACCAGATCAAACATGGCAATCAACTCTAGTCTTTGTTGTTATTTAATAACGGCTAATAAGTTAATTAAGCTAATTTGTACAGGGTTAAGTAAAGGGTGGAGTAAAAATTGACTTCAGGCAAGTAAATTTCTGACCCACTTGCACGACTGGGCAAGTCCCATCACATCATCTCTTTAAAGTAAAATCTTTTTTTAATGCTCTGTTTTTAACGACCTTTTTGATGAAAACCAAATCTTAACTATTTACACTCTTGACATTTAAATACACTGTCAAAAAGTTCAGAAAACTCAATTTCAAGGTAACAGCCTTTAAGAGATTTTTGAGTTTTGAATAAAAATCAAAATCAAACTCTTCAAAGTGTTTACTCAACAATTTTTTAAATACAATTTTTGGGGGTTTCTAAAAGTCAAATATTCAAGTTTATATGAATAAGAAAAGTAAATTATCTTAACAAAATGTATTATTTAGTAAAACATTTTCTAAAATGAAGAGTTTGAGTTGGGCTCAAAACTGACATTTTCAGCATTTTATGTGTACTTGATCCTTTTTCTTTATAAGGTTTTCTATTTTTTTCTTTTTAAATACTTACTTAGAATCACCAGAAGAAAGTTTACTGTTTCAGTGCCCTGATATCATTTTGGATTTTGCATGTATATAAAGAAAGAGTGAATGGATTTTTTTGCTCTCTAATATCAATACCAGCACCGGCCCCAAAAATCCAGTATTGGTCAGGCCCTTCTTCAAGGACAATAGTGTGGCCCACCCACAAACCTTTAATCACAACGCACAAGAGTTATTGTACCAATGACCAATGAATCACATGTCAATGTGACAAATACGGTGTTTGTTTGTTTGTTTTTTTAGCTCTGATAATTCTCTCTAATTAATCACAAATGTTTTATTATAGTCATTTCAAAGTTACAAAATGAAACTTTTGAATATTTATTTTTAATGACCTCTCACGGCTCACTCAAGTACCTTCACGGCCCACCAGTGGCCCGCAGCCCACGCTTTGGGAATCACTGATGTAGAGTATTATAGCCTAATACTGGGAAACATTGATAATAATGACATTACCAGTTTTGGTGAACAATGTCAGCAGTTGATATGACTGAGGACGGGACTTACATGTACAGATGAAGAGCTACAGTGAATGTACAGAGGGGTGGATGGGAAAGCTGGAGTGAAACGGCGCAGGGCGGGGCGAGTGTGAGGAAAGGGGAAAGAAAAGTGGTGGAGAGGGGAAAAAACGTTCCAATGTCATATGCATCATTCAACATATGTGTCTGTTTGTGAGTGTGTCTGTGTGTGTGTGTGCCAATGACGGCAACACGAGGACAGTTTTATTGACCAGTGCCAGACAGGACATGCTCTCTACTCTGTAAGAGAAAATAGGCCACCGAAAATGCTGCTGGACACACACACACACAACGATGGTGACCCACTTCACTCAATGTGCTCAGTCGGCAAGACTTGCACAAAGAAATAGATTTCAGGCACTTTATAATCGCATTGAGAAGACAGCACACAAACGCAAACAACCACGCTCTTCTAAAGCTCTGATATGACGGATATTATTAAATAGATTTTCATACGTACTGAATTTATTATAAAATGCATACATACTGTGTAAGTGGTAGTCTATTAGAAACTCTTGAATAGAAATGAATATAAAGCAAAACATTTTGCTGAGATGCAAATTAATTAAAAAAATATTTCAGTTTTTAGCATAGATGCAAATACTATTCCAGAGGCTTTTTCACAATTATAATCATGTATTTCTGCATTTTAAATTCAGTTTTTAAGATACTGCATGTGGGCATAAACTATATTTCACTAAGCATCTTTTGTGCATAAACTCATTGATTTCATGTCTCATATAAATATGACTTCGGAGCTCTAATGCAGTTTGAAGTCCCTCCAGTATCTATTGTAATTCAGATGAATAGACGTCCATATGGTTGCCGACATTGAGCCCCAGTCGGGGAGAAGCTGCTCTGCCTGCAAAGGTCTGACCGGGTGGAGAAGTGTAGTAAAGCCCACTGGGGAAGACCACTTTCACTGCTGGAGCACCTGAGGACGATTGAAGGACACACACACACGTATATGCATACGCTGACAGACACCTACACACAGACCTCGGTACGTGGCTGCTGCCATATGCTAAAGAGCCCCCAGGCTCCTCTCACTTCAGACAACATGACATTCTGGCTTTCGCATTGCCCACCGTGTTACTCTCACTGGGATCTGAACCACCCAGACTGAAGAATGGAACTGAAAACTGAAGGAAAATAGAACATTTAGTTCTAACTGATAACTTTTGGCTGTTGGTTTCTGCTCCATACTCTGCATTAGACTTCATTCAGAAATACCTGTCAGGGCTGCTCATGTCTTTTCTCTCACTCAGTCCATCTGGGTGGTCCCTACACTCTTAGAAATAAAGGTGCTAATTAGAACCATAAGAGTTCCTCAGCTTCTCCCCATAGGAGAACCACTTTTGGTGCCTAGACCCTTTTATAAAGGCTGGACTTGGAACCCTTTAAGAGATTTCTACCTAGAACCCAACATAAAGGCTTATTCCTAGAACCATCTCTGGGGGTTTCACACACTCATGAGAGGTTCTATAGAAGTTCTGCACCAGTTTATTTGTGGTAGAAATGCTCAGAGTTGGTTAAATGTAGGTGCGGAAACCAGAAAACTATTTTTGCTTCCTGGTAGAACGTTTTATGATGGTTCTGCTAAGAGCCCTCTCTGGTACCTAGAACCTTTCCACCTTTTTATATTTTAGGGTTTCATCTAGAACATGCTCAGAATAGAATAGAATAGAATAGAATAGAAATACTTTATTAATCCCCAAGGGGAAATTCTAGAAGGTTCTAGAATTCAGAAGGTTCTACTCAGAACCTTTTTTTTTAATATTCCAATAGTTTTATCTCGTACACATTCAGAGGTTTCTACAGACAAACTTTTATAATCTGAAGGTTTCATCTAGGACCCACCAAGAGGCTTCTATGAAGAACCCTTTTATATCAAGGTATAAATAACCCTTAATGCAAGAGAATTTCATCAATCTTTTAAGAACCCTTTCTTTCAAACGTGTTCTTAATTGAAGCCTTAGTCTTAGAAAGAACCTTTAACAAACCATTTCTTCAAAAAATGGTTCTTCAGAAGCAAATGGTTCTGGGTATGACCTGAGCCCTTGAGGAAGAACCCTTTTGGAACCCTAACTTCTAAGAGTGTCATTCAAATTTGATCCACTTGTTGATTTTCTTGTTGAATACTGTTGTGGACTATAGATGGTTTCATCCTGAAACATATACCGGTGTTCTGCAGTCGGAAATTCCACCATCTGGTTTGCATTTGTTGCCACGGGAAACAACATACACTACCGTAAAAACATGGATATGATCCATAACGATTTTATCCACTTTCAGTTTCCACTGAATGAAGCTAAAGCTGTTTTTTTCACCTTTAAAGACACTCACTAAATCCTCCAAAAGATGTTCAAAAGGTGTATTCGCCTTTCCTTAGATTCAAAAAAGGATTTGAACAATGTTGATTATCAGCAGTGATCAGTGATCAGAAGACCACGGGTGAAAATAAAACTGCTACCTTTTCTCAAAATATTCATCTAAGACCACATTATTTCATAATCAAACCAAATTTTTCACATATATCTCATTAGTTCTCACCTTGAAAGTGAGCATCACCCCATGAATCTCTGACAGGAGCGGAAAGGTCAGAATCTATTTGTTAATCTCTGAGAATTCCTCTGTGTAGCCCATGCCCGGGGTGGCTAATAGGATTCTCCTGCATGCCAGGGGGGGATAAAATGAGAAGCAATTTGATCAAGGTCTCGTATAACAAAATAATAATCACATTCACAGCTCCATGCCAATGTTGCAGCTCTTTCCACTTGCGGTGTTGTGCATTCAAATTAGCCGCATCTCATTTGATGTCCTGTTATGCTCCCTAGTGACGCTCCTAACCTGTGACACTCTTGTGAGATCAAACAAAGGAGAAGAATATAAAACAGCAAGATATAGAGAGTCACATGTGACACTTCTGAGGCATGTCCAAAATCAATCTTTTAGGCTTTGTTGTTGTTGTTTTTCTTTTTTAAAATGGAATTTGATTAATGGGACACTTCAACAACACTTTTGCCTTTAGTGCCATTTATACATCTAGATAGCTTTGGTGTGAGTTGCAGAGTTTTGGAGATATTGGCCATAGACGTGTCTGTCTTCCCTCCAGTGTAATGGAACCAGATGGCACTCAGCTTGTGGTGCTCAAAGTGTCAAAAAAGTGCATTTTAAAAATGTCACAGCACCCAGAAATCATGACATGGTTACTAAGATAATCTGCAGACCATGTAGGAACTACAAGAAAGTAGTTCCAGTAGTGCAGTTCTATTGTAGAGAGAAAGTAGTTCCTACATGAAACTGCTCACAACAAAGTCTATGGATTATCTTGAGTAAACAAACTTTTCAAATGTATTTTTTTTGGTGTCCCGTTACATTTTGGAGAAGGCAGACATCTCTACGGCCAATATCTCCAAAACTCGGCAGCTCACACAAGACAATCTAGGTGGATACATAGGTCAGAGGAAAATATATCTTTTTGATTTTAGGGTGAACTGTCCCTTTAAAAACAATCAAGCACCCAAATAACTAAACCAAGGAAACTAAAAACCTGTTTTAGTCGTGCCTTGTACTAAACCTGGAAGCCTAACCTAAAAAAAAGACATCCCTGACCGAGAACCTGAATGACACAGTCATCCAAATGAGCAGTTGTGAGTTACTTTCTTTGGACTGTTTTTTTGGAACAGCAGCCACTAATTGTTTTATACTGTCGTCATAGAAACGCACATCTGCTGGAAGGAAAGGATCGAAGCATGTTTCCATGAACGAGAATGACTTAGTCTGCATAACAAAAATGACAAGAACGTTTTCTACCATATTAAGTATTATGTGCCTCTGACATTACCTTAAAGGGACAGTTCACCCAAAAATCACAAGTACAGAATTTTCCTCAGGTCTGTAGCCTTCTCTGTCTTTTCTTTCAGCTTGTGGTACTCAAAGTCAGGTTGGTTAGGTTGATGTGTGATTATGATAAATTTATCATAATGAAAAGATTTAGTCCATCTTGACTTAATAGTCCTTTTTTTCATGATGTAGCCTATAACTTCCTTGTTTTCCCAATAGGATTGCTCCTTGACAGGGACTCCTACTCCTACTCAACTTATAAGTGTAACACAGAAGGTGTGTGAGTGTGTGAGTTACTGCTGACTGATCCTGATGAAGACCTGTGTTGGTTGCAACACCTTGGTTATTTTAATTATACTTTGCCATGCAAAATGAAGACATTTTACTTTTGCACAAACCCTACAGTGTGCCTTGGATTATTTTTGAAGGAGACTTGCTTTTTTTCTCTCTCTCTTTTTATTGAGACTGTTTCACACATGCAATGAGACCTTCACAAGAAGAATAAACACCAAAAAAATAATTTTAAAAACTCACCAGAAATGTCTATTTTCAGAAATCATGACCTGGTCACTCAAGATAATCCACACAACTTGTTGTAACTTTGTAACAACTTTTCAATTAGGAAATATTGGTGGCATACATATTTTTGGCTTTGAGGTGAACTGTCCCTTTAAGGGAGATGAATTGAGCTGTTGTCTTGTTGAGATTCCTTCTTAAACTGTCTTTTAGAAGTTGTCATGGTGTCTCAATCTTCGCAATTGCACCGCAACCTAATCACACATCCTCAGCTCAGTCTGGCCTCTTACAAAGTCTTCGCCACACATGCGGAAAGAAGCTTAATTTGCTGTAATTGGTGGTCGATGGAATATCTGTTCCTCAAAGTTTGGGGATTTGCTTTGGCTACAGTGTGATGCCTATTGAGTCCATAATGGCTAACACAACAAGTTCTATGTTTAGTTTGGCTTCTAGTGAGAACGTGATCATTTGTCTGAGTGTCTGTGGAGGTGAGCTCTCAGGGGTGTTTCCCTCCGTTGAACCCGATGTATGTTGGGACCGTGTCCAGTCCCAGGACCCTCTGGAAAGGATTAAGTGTGCAGAAAAATTCAGGAATTCATAACTGAACCTCTTAGTTCATGATCCGCTGAGAGCTGGTGTGCAAGGCTGTGCGGAAATCACAAAATGGGGTCTCGTCAGGCAATAGAGACTGTCAGTACATTAGGAGGTTATGGTAGCGTTAAACTACTGCGAATGTGTGTCCCCCATGTCCATATGTTCAAATGCATGCATATGTGTGCATCCACAGAAATATGTGTCTGTGTGTGTGTGTGTG
>JAJHUR010079847.1:0-39229 GCA_027495735.1 Lutjanus campechanus | reverse complement strand
TTTCTATAATCTCTTCTGAATTTAGGATTGTCCTCTGCCATATAGATAATTATTAATCAATAGCATGTAATTGTTATTGCCATTCAGGAACCTCATTCTCTATGGTCATGTTGCATTTGCGGTTGTGGTGCAGAACTAACTATCCATATTGATGGAAGTAATACAATTATTCGCCACTCAAATTAAATTAGTGTCACAAAGAGTCAAAGAGGTCTGGTGCTGCATGAAGCGGCTACAAACGGCCACGCTGGCCTGTAGCTCGCTGCGAAAAAAAAAAAGAAGAGGCAGCATAAATGTCTGCTGAGTATGTTGAACTAAATCGCTCATTTATTATGAAGCACCGAGGGGCCACAAGCACGAGCATATGTACAACAGTGCCAGCATGTGACTGAGCGACCAGGAGGCTCCTCATCAGTCACTTTGCTCTGACACTAATCTGGCATCTGCTACTCTATGGCTGCTTTTTAAATTAGCTTGCACCCAGGGGAGCGCGCTGCCTGTCAACATCAAATCATGACACAACAGTCTGAAACAGACTCAGCAGGATATGAGAAAAATTACCTGTGAAATGAACGTCAGGCATAGGTTTGATTTTAATTGTCAGTTGTTCCAATCTGTGACATTTTTGACCAGTTGATGTAAGTAATAAATTTGTCAAAAACGCCAAGACAAACTAAAAGGTGAAATGATGGCAAATTATAGAAAAGCAGCATAATTTTTTATCAGTTTAAAGGCTTTAAAAGATTTGTTTTAAGTCCCTGATGCCATTTCTCTCTTAGTGCATTAAAAAAAGTTTAGTTAATATCATTGTTAATGACAAGAATATGACTGTTCTCCAATGACACTCTGGCTGTGTATTGGGAAGAATCTGGTGATATGATACATCACAGTCGGTGAGATCACTGCGGTTACATCCACTGAGTTTCAAAGACTGATGAGTGGCGGCGTTAGCTTTCAGCTTGAATGTCACAAAAAAACATCTGAAATGGGAAGAGCTGCAACTGACCGTACAAACAGATTCAACAGGAAATCGGAGCGATCGTTTTACAGACAAAAGTTACAAAAGTTTAAGAAAAGAGAAGCAAATGTCCCTGAAATGTGGATCTGCGGTTTTGTGTCAGGTATGTTGGATTTCTGGATAAAACATCACCTTAAGTTATATTCTCTCTCACTCTATTAGATGTTACTTATGAATTAAATATTTCGCATCTTTCATTTATATTCTGTGCAGCAATCGCACATCTCATCGTGCATCCTCAATGCACGCTGCAATAATGTCATAAAATAAAAATCATTTTGCTGTAATACTTTTACCTTAAGAAAGCCTTTGCATTTTTGCTTTAGTAATGGACTTGAATTACACCTCCACTGCACCTGTGTGTTACCAGCCGAGCCTTCCCCTTTAAGGAAGGTGGGCTTGTGGGGAACCTGTGTGACGGAGCTCAAGAGGGGTTTGTTGTGAAAGTGAGCCATGAGTCAGGCAAAAGATAATTAAGGCAACCTAAAACTGGAGGTCTTCCAGGTACGTTAAGGAGCTGGGAGCCGAGTAACAAATGCGATCAGGTGATTGATCACGTTCTCTGCCATGGTAAATCAGCTTTTCACAGACCTGTTCAGCTGTGAAGACTACAAGCGGACGCTGTAGTAACGTGACATAAACAGGGACTTTTTACTTCTTTTCTGGCGCAGCAAACACAACACACAACCTTTTAGTAACTATTATACTGCAAACTGAGCTGATCTACATCCATGGCAGACTGAAGTAAACTGCTCCTCAGCAGCGACCAGTGGAAACATGGAAAACTCATGCTCAAATGCAAATTCATGCTCAAATATAACAAATATAATCCATATATATTCCAGCCCTAACATGTATCAAGATATTATAATGCAGTGTTTTTGAGAATTGAAACAGAATCACAAAACATTATATCATGATACGTGTTTTGATATTTTCTTACACCTCAAGAGACAACAGAGATATTCTAAGGAGCTGTAGTAGGGGGCATTATAGGCTTTTATTACAGGCCAAAACAGACACAGTAATTATGTTGCCCATCTCCAACAGTGTCATTTCGTTCATGACAGTCCCCGGCATTAACTGTGACTAACTCTACATCACTGTTTCCCCCGTCAGAGATCTCACTAACACCCACCCTCGTCGCACCGCTGGAGATACCCTTCCTCGGCTCTCAGTAACAAGCTGAAGTAAAAAGAGCTTGTTGTGTGCCACCCTCAGTTTTCCGCGGTTCAGAGGGAGTTCACAGCTCTGGAAAAAAAAAGAAAGAGTAAGACACACTTCCAAAGTAGCACCTGTGGAGCTTTAAGGACTACATGTGCCATAAATAAAATTGGACGCCATAGCCGTGCAATGCAGAGACCAAAGTGCTTTAATCGTCTGTGGCGAGGCTCCGTGACTGACGCCGGATTTCTCTTCGTTCCCATTCACTCTCTGTTTCCCTGTTTGACTGGCAGCCTATTAAAATGATACAGAAGTTAGTGTCTGGCAGCCTATTAAAATGATAGGACGTTAGCGTCATGAAGCCGGCCTAAGCCTCTTACGTTATGACAGAGAGAAGAGTTTCTGAAGTGCTGCATTCTTTGGGAACATATTTTATTACGTGATTATCACACCATTCAAAAGACTTAATAAAATGTCTCAAACTGCTCTCTCCTTGCAAGGTAGGCATTCCCAATTCATCGATTGCTGTATTGCATATCAAATCCTTTTGTTTTTTTTGTTTTTTAACGTCTGCAATAAAAGTTAAATCTCCGTGTGGCAGATTGTTTTTTGCTGCTCATATTGTTGACAGAGCAGCAGGAACGGGCAAGAAAGCCTCATTTAGCTCGGTTTAAAAGTATCCAGGCACTTAACTGAAGGAGTCAGCGTGTGTGGATGCGTGTGAGCTCGCACATACTAAGTTCTGTCAGGCACCATACTGTGCTAGCTTAACGTACAGTGTCATTTAGATTCACAGTGTGAAGGATGTCACGCCGCGCTCAGAGAGAGAGAGAGAGAGAGTCCCCTCCCCCGGTGTCAGGCTGCAGAAACACTCCGTCCACGGTAAATTTATTCATAATTGGCTTCGTCATTCAGCTCGTCAGTGGTTATTAGGCACTTATTAGAACACGAGGCTCGTATTCTGCAAACTGAGTCATTTAAGGTGTGTGTTCATTTGTGTGCAAATGTGTGTGTGTGTCTACTTTTAGGGGCTGCGTCCAACAAAGCAATTTTTTTTTCTAAGGCCAGTATATTTGTTTTGTTTATTGGCTTTTTTTTCTGAACTTTGGGTAAAACACTGCGCTCGTCACCGTCCCTTTTTACCCAACCGTCCAATCACAATGAGGCAGAGTGTAGACTTACATTCAGTATTTGTTGATAACACAAATTAACCATTAATTCTTCAGACATTCTGCATCACAGCAACCAGAGTGTCTCATTCAAACATTCAATAAACACTTTGGTGGACAAGGGTCTTAACTGTCTAAGACTTTAATGTCTTTTAAACGACCATTTATTCAAATGCATCATGGTTAAGTGTATTATCATGATTTTGTCTCACCAACAACCCCAAACGTGAATATATTCAATTTGAAATGATGATAAATCCTCACAGTTCAGAAGCTGTAACTGAGAGTGTTTGGCATTTCTACTTGAAAAATTCTCAAAATAGTTGCAGATTACTGATCATCAATTATTCAGCTCAAATCTTTTCACAAACGTTTGCGTTTCAGCCAACATCATACATTTGTACTGGTGCTGTTGCTGCAGATAAATGTTTTCGGCTGGGAAACACTTTGATGGACACAGGGCCTTAACTGTCGACGACTTTCATGTCTTTTAGATGATTTTTTATTTGAATGAATCATAAATTGTATCATCATGATAATTAAGCCAGTGTGCCAGTTTTGTTTATTGATTCAGCTATTGGTTAATTTGTATAGCAAATGGTTACACTTCATGTAAGAGCACATTTTATCTCACTAACAACCCCAAAAACTGAATATATTCCATTGAAAATTATATAAATCCTCACAGTTAAGAAACTGAGAATGTTTTCCTGAGCAAATTCTCAAAATGCCCACAGATTACTGATCATAAATTATTCAATTCCAATCTTTTCCCAGATGTTTGCATTCCAGCCAGTATCATGGATTTGTACTTGCACTGTTTGTTTTGCCCTGACTTCAGAGTCTCCTTCTACGTCCGAGCCAAAGCCCTCTTTGAACTCATTCATTAAATTCAACCATTCGAATGAAATGCAGCCACATGACTGCTATGGCACGAAGAAATGACAGAATATCTCCCAACACAGCCAACTAGTGAGCAAAAGCAAACACACTGCCCTGCTACCAAAACAGCACCGGTTAGCTTATAGCTGACTGAGCTCCTCAATGACCAGAGAACAGAAACACACGTAAACATACTGACAGATGATGCATCAACAAAGAATTATGATGATGAACTCACATTTCTCAGCAAACTGCAGCATGAACTTTCTTACAAACAAAACTGAATTCTTGCTCATCCCCCATGACTACAGGAAGTACAGGGTACACCAGAGAAATGACTCCCCCTGGTGGCAAGGAGTTCAGATAAGATAAGATGAGATAAGATAAGATGTGATAAGATGAGATGAGATGAGATAAGATGAGACTTTATTAATCCCAAAGAAAAAACAAGGAGTAAATGCAAATTGAATAGAAGTTACATAAATTAAGTAAAAGCTAAGCTAAAATAAACTTAAACAGTAAAAGTAACATAGTGTAGACAGTGATATTGAAGTGACAATACTGCACCTGATAATAAATGTTATGTTATTTACTGTCATGCAAAATATTGCGTGACAGTAAATGTAATATTGTGCACGATACATGATAATAATAATCAAAAGTAATATTGCACATAATAGTGAGCAAAACATCTCACCTGATATTGAAAAGTAATATTGCACATCATGTTGGAAAAGTAATACACAAATAATAATGCAGTACAGTAATATAACATTTGTCTTATTAAAACTGTCATGTTATAACATATTAATGAAAACAATCTTTATTTTGGTTAGAAAGCAGGTAAAATTTCATTGGCTCTATAGCTAATAGTGTATTCTTACGGTTTTATTTTTTGTTCCATTTTATTGTTGTTTTCACATGTTTATCGCTTCAATGTGTTTTATTTTATAAAAAATATATATACAGTATAATTTTTATTGCATTACATTTAAGGATGAGGATTGGGACATAATAATGGAACAGCCTACACATTTGTGAAGGAGTAGTGTTATTTTTTACCTTCAAAACAACTTAAATCTTTGTTTTTCCCATGCTGTATCCTGAACCATGTCTTGCAAGAATCTGAACCATACTTCAGGAGTGAACGCCTCCAGTTTTTCGAGGGACAAATGAGAAGGAAAGTCACTTCACATTCTATTTTATAGAACCTCCCCGATCCAGCTGACTCACACTGCACTTAATTCCGAAACCACTGAATTTGTGTGTAGGACTGCACGGTGACATTACCATCTTGGAATATGGGAAGACAATGAGAGAAAACCGTTTGCAGCACGGGGTGAATTTGGTGCTGTAAATTAGGTACATATTCTGTGTTTTTTTGTTTTTTTTTACACAGTCACGCAGAGCGATCACCACACTGAATGATTCCCACACAGTTGCTTGCCAGCAGCATCACAGATAGCACCATGTTTAACAGCTGGCGACAGGGATTGCAGGTGGAAGACATCCTCTTACTTTCTCCAGAAACTCGACCAGATGTAGTGTAGTGTAAGAGGGTGAAAGATGCCTTATTAGACTGTTTTCTCACTGCTCAGCATTCCATGTTTTGAGCTCACCATCAATATGTTGGATATTGGAGCAGACCAACATCAAAAATCATAACGATGACTGTTATAAAGATGATAATAATTATGTTTTTTTAAATTATAGAGATATGTATAATTGGTGACATGCATATACTGTACATACAGTATATACAATAACACAGAGAAAACTATTTGCACCACGCAGTGACTCATTTTTCATTTCTCCCAATCCCCCTATCAATTTATATTTATACAGATGAATAAATTGCTGCTGCAATTTTGCCATGCAGTGGAGCTTATCAAAGTCAAAACTAAATATTAGCTCGCTGGACTGTTCATTACAGAAATGGAGCTGTGTTTACAGCAACTGCTGGCACAAAGCTAGAATGAAGGTCACAGCTACATCCTGTTATTAATAGCCACTATCTGTGTCACCATCTTTTTCTAATAAAATATGATAATGTGATGCATATAGCATTTCAAAGGTTAGATCAGTGGTTTCCCAAACTGGGAGGGTGCAGAGCCTGGAGGGGCCTGGATGAGCAGGGGAGCCATAAAGATTAATATTAAGTTAAATTAATATGATTTATGTGGGAGAAATAAACAATCAAAAGTTTGCTGATGTTGTCATGCTGAACTTTATTTCACTAATATTCAATTTTAATCCTTTTTTTTTTTATCAGCTGCTTAGTAATTATTGTGAATGACTGATAATAATTGTGGGATGTGGAGGACGTGAACTTATTTGGCTTCTGAAGGGTGGCATGCCAGGAAAAGTTTGAGTGCATAAGTGCGTTCACATTGACATTTACAACAAAATGAAGCACACTGCGAGTACCCACTGAACACTGAACACTGGACACTTTCCACCGTCAATGGTTGCCATCTTCTCTATGTAACAGAAGAGGCTGAGGTCTGTGGTGAACACTGTATTATACAGATGTAAGTCATGCATTTACTTCTGTTACAAGTACCATTATACTGTTGTCAAATTAAAGCCAACAATACATCTATGTTGGTTAAGTTTGTAATGATTTGGAATCGAATATAAATCAACATATTGGCGGGTTCTCAGCTGGTAGGAGGAGGGAGGACCGGCCTGTGGTTGGTGGTGATTATGGCATATTTTTAACCTCCAGAGAAACAAAAGGCAAACAAAATTAAATAAAGTTGAAAGGACGTTCATGTTGAATGAAGTGAAACTGACCATAAAGAAGCTGGTAGATGTTTTTGCAGGTGACAGTAAATCTCCACCCAGCTTCAGTTCACCCACGAAGAAGAAGCTACGATCGATTTGAGACAGCACTACCATGTCGAAATTTGCACAGTGTACTAACGGACAGTGTACTAACGGACAGTGTGCTAACGGAAGTATCCAAATTGAGACATAGTTAAAGTACATTTTGCTTACTTTTTAGCTAGTTAGCAATCAATGTAAGGTTTTGTTCATGTTTTAGCTAGCTACCAAACGCTGTAACATTTTGTTACGGAACACACGGCAGCTGACAGTTAATGGTTTTCTCTTATACTTAGTAGGTTCCAACAGCACTCAAATTTATTTTTTTATAGATTTTAATTTTGCTAAGCAAGCACTTCCACACTGATTAAACTCTATTTAATTTCAGAATTTAAATCTGCTTAAGTTTTAATCTGGATTTACTTATTTTAAACTCAGTTTTGCTAAACTCTGATTAGAACTAATCTTAGATTAAATTACTTTTTGTTGGTGCTGTCTAGTTTAAGCTTCTAAAATATGAGATAATAGCTGGGGGGGCTGAGGTTTGGTGGTGGAAACCAGCCAATAAAATTTAATCAAATTTATCTCTAACAAAGAGTCATTTTAGTGCGTGTCAGCCAGATCACACACAGTGCATGTCTGCTCACTCTAATTGGCAGTGTCTCAATCAGGTGCGAGGCGGCGTTTCCTCTGGGAGCAGCTTTCACAAGGACACGAAACCACCTCATCCGCAGCTGTAAATGGCACCACATCCTACACCTGCGCACGCATTCATGCATGCATGAAAACACACATGCAACAGCCAGTTGAGCTGATCTGGACACACGCGCTCATATCTTCTCCTGAATCCCCCTGACACATAAACTGAATGGAATTCTAATAAAAGTACCGGTTCCTGCAATATCTACATCACAGTCTGCAATTTTCTCTTAGCAGATGAAGCGTTCCAGACAGCTTACAAAACGAGGTATTATGTGCAGACTCGCTCGCTACATTAATCTGCATGTCAGAGGCAATATTTTATTTTATTCAAAATGACCACTCTAGAATAACATCTAATTTTGCTTATAAGATATTTGATAGAACACAATATCACAGAACAAACTGTTTCCACATGAATCACAATATCACACTCACAGGTATTTGCAACAGTGGGATGAATTGTGATGTGTGTGTGCGTGTGTGTGTGTGTGTGTGTGTGTGTGCTTTTTACACTCTGTTGAAAGTGTTCTATGAGCATCACCAGAGGGATTATGAGAAAAGTGGGTAAGGCTTCTTGTTTAAAACTACAGAAGAGTCTTGAGATCAAATATATATCTGAGATAAAAACGGGGAGACATTTTTAGTTGGCAGCTGGGCCATTAAACTAGATCTTTTGGTGCACTCCCCCACCAACACGAGCATTTCTGTGGAGTGGATTTAACAAATAACTCCCCCAAAAGCAGCATCTTGAGGACTTAATGGCCCTGGCAACCGACAAGGTTGTCAATCTCTTGATGATACACAGGAACCTCTTTTTATCTGCCGCACGGAGCCGGGGATACGGGTAAAAGTGGCGACGCCTCTCCAGTTCTTCGAGTTTAGAAATAGCAAGACCCGACAAGAGGCAAGTAAATCTAACAGGACATCAAAATAAGAGAAAAAGTGTAAACACAAACACTCACAGACAGACAAATATGCATGTGAATACCCATGTACTCAGGCAAACAAACACTGTATGAATACACATACTAAACAGCACACTTCCAGCTGCAGGGCTCTCATTTGCTCTCAGCCCATTACAGAATCACAACAGCATTACAGTGAAGAGGGAGTGTAATGTGCTGAATACTAATCTGCAAAGCCCAATCCATTTCTACAGAGTAAATCCTGGGGATAATAATGTAAGCCTTGGGGAGATGGAGGGATCAATATCCTCATCAAAGAGAAGCATTTTGATATTAATGTATAGTTACCACTTCACTTAACTATACATATACTTAAAGAGCACAGGACTACACTCTGATAAATACGGGTTCCAAAAGGTTCTTCCTGAAGGGCTTTGGGAGAAAGAGTTCTTCAAGTACTATTTCGTATAATAATATAAAACAGTTCTTGATAGAACCCCTTAGGTTGGTTCTGGATAAAACCATAGGGTTTTTGGCAGAGCCTCATGGGTGCGTTTAAAATAAAACCCTTGGAACATAAAAAAAGGACTTTTCAGAACCCCCAGAGTAAGTTCAAGATAAAACCACTGGAATATAAAAGGGTTCTCGGTAGAACCCTGTGGGTGAGTTCTGGATAAAACCATCGGCATGTAGAAGGATTCTTGGTAGAACCTCCTCTGCAGGTTCTAAATAAAATCCTTGTAATATAAAAGGGTTCTCTGTAGCTAAAAACTCTTGGAATATGAATTTTGGGCAGAACCCCTGGATGGGTTCTAAAGAAAACCATTTGAAAATAAAAAGGTGCAGAACCACTTGGGTGTCTTCTAGGTAAAACCCTTGGACTATAAAAAGTAGAAAGCCCCTGAGTCGGTTCTTGTTAACACCCTTAGAAAGTGGAAAGGTTCTGGATAGAACCCCCCGGACACTGTGGTGGACACTGGGTGGAACCATTGTATTATAGAAGGGTTCTCCTTTAGAACCTCTCACAGGGGGCTCTCCTTTCACAGATGGTTCTAGGTACAACCCCTTATGTTGGGTTCTAGGTTGAACTGAAAGTTGAATCTTTGTAAAAGGTTCTAGCAGGAGTTAAAAAGGGTTCTCTTATGGGGCCAATTTGAAGAACCCTTTATGGTTCTAGTTAGCACCTTTATTTCTAGGAGTGTATAAACATTATTTTTCCCTCCTATAGGAAATGGAATGAGCTCATCAGCTCTAATTCATGGTAAGTGATGATAATATATGAGTGATTATTTACAATCTAAACCCATGAACTGAGTGAGCAGGTGTGTAGTAACGTTTGATAGCAGCTTTCTGTCCACGCGAGCCATATTTGAAATCTGCTAGCGCCAATAAATCTTCGCCATAAGCATCTTAACAAGCTGCTCAATTTGGATGTACCCTTGTCAAGGTTAGACCTAAAGAGCACGCTGCGAGAGAGCAGCAGAGGTTACTGTCCACTTTTGATTACTGGAGCGGGGGGGAAGGAAGCAGTGTCTGACTGTAAAGGACTGGCATTTGGCAGATGTCTAATTTGGGCCATATACATGAAGACATTCCTCAGACAAGAGCAAAGTCAAGAGGCGCTGAGGCATGTCATTGCACAGAAATAATTCATGTGCTAATTACGTTGCCAGTGTGTCTCGGGATGATTTCTGTGCGGAGCCGCTCTTGTCTTCCCAGCTCTCAGCTCGGAGATCCACTCTGTGTCTGACACAGCATGAATCCTTGATAGTGAGCAGACACCCAGACACATCAGCAAAGACGACTTCTTATCCTTATCTTCAGTGCTCATCCCTCAGTGCCCAGACAATGCATACATCAACTTAAGTATTGAAGCTACAAAGCTTCAGTGTGTCCTTGGTTGGACTGTTTATCGCACCAGCAAGGAATTACACTGGTATTATCTGTCATTTCTCTATTCTGATTAATTGTTTTTGCTCAGTTTAATTCATCAAACGTATTGTGTCGCTTGCTAATACTAATTCAAACATAAATTCAGCATTAAAGGATGTGTATGTGGATGCTCCTGTCATGCAGTAATTACGTATTATAGTTTAAACCTCATACACAGAGTGGCTTAATTATTTATTTCCTATATAAATATAATATATTTCCTGTAAAATGAAATGAAAGACAAACTCAACGTGGATTAATTCTGAGAAACATGGATTAATTCTGAGAAACAGAAGGAAAGAAAATCAGAGAGAGGGAGAACCAGACAGGGTGATTCAGATAGGCTGTGTTGCCAAATGTTTACCACTATCATAAGTGAGAAATGCTCCAGTGCGTTTTCCTCTGTGTGTAAAAGTGCAAAAGTGAGTGATGTGAAGTTTGCTAGCGAGGATTTACTGCTGCATCGTACGTCAGTTGCACTCAGGCCTCAATAAAAGTAAAACTACTTAATCAGCTGTGGCGGAAACACTTACTGGTGTATTTTATGAGCTGCCAAAACTAATTAAACCATATAATTTGGAAAGTCATCATCATCTGGGTCACTGCCATAACCTTCATTTCCCACAGGATGATGGCGTGAGTGGAGAGGTCCAAATGCAGAGCCAGTTATTCCCAGTGTTTGTAAAAATTTATGTTGATGACAATGTTTCTAATCTTTCATTTGAATTAATTTTCAATTGGCAGTTTGGGTAATAGCTTCAGTCGGAAATGAAAAATGAAATAAATTCATTTTTACTTCCACCGACAAACTACAAAAAATAGGAACCAGTGTGTGAGGGAGCAGCATTTTCCTCTGGGAGAGCAACTTCCCAGCATCATGTCTTCCACTGCCACGCGTACATACTTTTGTTCTTTCAGTTCCAAAAGTCAACACAATGAGATCAGATTGTTCATCCATGCCTCTCATACTCCGACACCGGCGAAGTGGCCTGTCTGTCAGGACCAGTTCTTTCAGGTGCAGTGAGGTGAACTTGAGATAAATGTATCCTGAATCTAAACCAAATCTTCCCGCAGCATCACTCTCTTAGTCAGACAGGAAGAGGGAGCACAGAGCCCTGCAGTTTGCTGTTGTGCAGAGGTTCTTTTTTTGTTGTTGTTGTTGTTTTTGTTTTTCAAATTGTGTTTTGTTGTCAGGTTTTTAGTGGTCACTCAACAAAGGTTCGCCAATAGCCTATGCGTGTTAACTCCCCTGTGGTGAAAGAACACGGCACAGCACGCCGAGCAGCATCATTGCATGTTTAAAAACGTGCTCCAATGAACAAATCGCTGCAGGACAGTGAAGCTTGACAGAATCCCAGCATCACCTCGCTGAGCTGCTGGGCAAGGTCACCAACACCAGAGTGGGTTTGTGTTCTTGTTGGCTAAAGCATGGCAGTTTTCACCTTCCATTCTCATATTCATAAGATTTGGCAACACTTCATAATAACTATTCTTAATAAATAGTAAATGAATAGTCAATTATATTTTATAGTATAGTTATTTTACTGTTAACAATTTCTCAAATATCAAGCAAATGTAAAAATTGTATAAACATCACCTGCAACTTTTTTAATAGCCATCAAAATAATGTTTTGAGATGCACTACACAATATTTATTAAAGGATAAATCTGTAATATATTCATTGCAATAAATCAGAAATTACCATATTATGTCAGAGTTGCATGCTAAGTTGAAAAACTCGATTTTCTGACAACAGTGCTACAGGCGCGGTGTCCCCCTTTGAATTATTCATTCCAAGCTGGAATAACTGTTTTTGTTTGTCCGTTTCCAATTAATTAGAGTTCAAATTAATGTCAAACGTACACCGAATGATTAAGTGTCTGTTTATGAGTCACAAGAAATCATTAATAACCTTTTAGAAGGAGTAGATGTTTACAACAGTTAAATTAAATAATGATTCTCATTCACAACTCGTAAAATGCAGCAGCTCAGTCAGTGGTAAGCTTGAACCTACGATGCTGTAGGCAGCCTTATAGCATCAGTTTTGCATGTGCAGAGCTCTGTGGTCAAGTTAGCAATAATCCATATTCAGTTGTACAACAGTCCAAATAGTGAGTTAGAGCCATTGACTATATTGAATTAATATAATCCCATTTAATATGAAGTCCACGGTTGAAGCGAGTTGTTTTCCCTCCGCAGTCCCCAGACTTGAGGAAGCTCAGGCAGGCTGCAGGAACACTGCAGGAGTGCAAGACAAGTGCAACATTGTAATCCCTCCACTGTTAGTCGATCGGCCGTTTATAATTGTCAATGTAAAGTTCAGCCCGTTATCCTGAACACAAAAGCCCACTGCTCTGAAAATACACACTCTGGAGTTTGAGTTCATTGACTGGCTGCCAGACTCCATTAACATATTGCTGAATTTAACCGTGATAAACATCTACTCCTTCTAAAAGTTTAATAATGATCTCTTACAAGTCATAAACAGACACTTACTCATTCAGCGGATATTCGGCATCAATTTTAAAACTAATTTGATTGAAAAGGGGAACTATAACACAAGTTACGGACCTGAACATATAGTATTTCAGCTCAGCATTCTGATATATCCTGGTAATTTTATGATTTAGTACAATAAATATATTACCGATTTCTCCTTTAAAGGTATACATGGGATTTGGTAATCATTAAAAAGTAATTGATATTGTTTGGTAAGAGTGAAAAAACTTAAGTCATTTTACCATCTATTAATGATGGTTATTATAGTCATTATTTCACGTAACATTTTCACTTTAATTTGGTTTTCATAAAAAACATCAGCCGTCCATGTCTGATTGGCTAACAACTGTCCCAAACATATCCTGCAGATGCATTGTGGGCTTTGCTGACAATGTGGCGCCTCGCTACAACATTCACCGAGGAATCTCCCCAGGACCTACTGTGTGCATTTAACGTCAACACACACCCAGTGCCTTTTCTCTCCCAAGTCGCCTGTTCCAGTGCCAGCACTGCACTGAGGGGTATTTGAGCAAGGAAGCACAATACATTCCTCTTTGTGTCTCACAGAAAGCCTCCCAGCTATGAGCAAGATCACACTGAGGTATCCTTAGCAGTGGAGTACCAGAGGCACGAGTGTTTGTACTGAGCCAAACACTCCATGGCAATGGAGATGAAACCCAGGTGAAAGCAGAATGCCTGATACCAGCAGAGGAGCATTCATACAGTTGCTGCCACCACTTCAAAGGCAAAAACACTTCACTAAAGTTGGGCTAAAAATAAATTCGAAGGCGCTGTGTTTTCACTTTACAGGTGATAGGGAATCATGGTTCCGCTTTACGGCTCAGCTTCGAAACCAATAGCACTCTGGAGGCTTTAATGAAATCCAGTCTGGTAAGAGGATAAATAAATATATAGACTAATTAAACAGCCCTGCAAAGCAAGATGCAATTGTGCTATTGTTAATCTATTCCCCACTTTTGCAAGTGCTTAATCAGATCAGTCCATCGCTCTAATTGAATTGACGCTGTTGCCCGTACTTACCAACGTTGAGACCTCAAAAAGAAAAAAAGAAAGTAGTTTGAAACCAACACAGTGGATATGGGGGGTCCTCCCCCAGAAAAAAAAAAACAGTTTCATAGACTTTGTTTCCTGCATTCTGGTGACTTTTAAAGGACCACAGCATTTAGCCTCATCTAGTCCCATTTCATATTTGATTACAAAAACACAGACAATGAATATTTTATATTTTTTTTCTAAGGGTAGGTTATTTAGGCAGCCCCATTACTTAAAAAAACATTCTTGTAAGAAACAGGAATTCTTCCTTTCTCTGAAATTTGCTTCAGTAGTTATTTCTCTTTGTGATCTCCATTTATCTTTCTGTTTCTAACTCACTGAGGAGATCGAGGAGGCGTGAACATGGTCGTGTCTAGAGAGGTTTTGTGCTTCTCTCTTCATTGTGCTCGTTGTGCAAACTAATTATGTTTTATAATGGGACAAAACTGTGGGTAGGGTTAGGGAAACATCATGGTTTGGGTTAAAATGATCACGCTTGCGAGATCTGTCATGGATCTGGGGTTCCCTTCGGGACATTGAACACAGCGATTCAGTAGGTGAGAGCAGCTCACTTCCACATCATGAGATGACATGCAGTGTAGCTGTATTGTTGTCTGAGTGGAAACAGTAGACTTTTAGAGTTTAGGGCTTATACACGCTGCACAGTGCCCGCAGTGTTGTGTGAGTTCACAGTCCCCAAAATGAACTGATTCACATTTTTTATTTTCTTTCATTTAATTAGAAATCAAACTTCCTCCTACTGCGGACACCGGAGTCTACATAATGACGTTACACTAAAAAGTGTGCAACATTCATGTTTCTGTAGTGATTTTATTTGTGAACATATAATGAAATAATGCAAATCTTATAATAGTAGCCTCATCTTCTGCAGAAATAGAGACAGACTTTTGCTTTGAATGCAGACGATGCCTGAAATTCAGCTGCCCTCAACCACTATAACAACAGCAATTTAATGCTCTGGTAACACTGTGGCTTCTTGCATGAAATTTAATACTACTGTCCTGTCCCTATTGGTGAAAATATATCAATTGTATTAATAACTAGTGCACATATAAATGTTTCTCACATTACTACTGTATTTCAAGTAGTCTGTGAGTTATGAAGAAGAAAATTAAAAAAGAAGTTACAATTGCCCCTGGTCTCTTAAAATATTCATTTTCAAAATAAAAGCAAAATAATGTCTTAATATTATAAAATACGGACTTAATATTATAAAATAATGACTTAATATGGTAAAATGATGACATAGTATGTCCATTATTTTGAAGATTTCTCATTATTGTGGGATATATAGTGGATATTTTCAAATACTAAATAATTATTCTGAGATTCCAAGACATTATTTCGACAAAGTTTGTCATTATAATGACTTGCAGGATCTTTTTTCCACCATACCAGCAGAAATGTGCTCCTATAGACACAGATGTTTGGAGATGAGTGTGTAACACTGATCTATCTGCCTGTCCAGCCTGCAGCATGGTTCATACACTTCACTGATAAACCACAGAATCACAGAGAAACATTCGGCTCCGTGATCAAAGAAAGGTTTTATATCACGTCAACACTTTTGTCCATATTCGCATGTGAATATGGACAAAAGGACACCGATCACCAAAAATATGAGCATGTTCAATGAATGCAGCTCTTTCAGCGTGTTCATGCACAACACTGCAGCACCAGGAGTTTATCATTAATCAGGAGAAACACGGCAGAATTGTGACCCCGGGAGGAAACCGGGAGAGTGCAAAGAAAAATGGGAGTCTCTGGGGAAAATTGGCAGGGTTGGCAAGCATGCCGTCGGATTCACTGAGGTTTGTTCACAGTATGGCCGCCCCTCCTTCCACTTCCATCACCTCAGCGACTGATAGTGGCAGGACCCCCTCCTCACCTTTATCTACAGGGGGAGATTGTCCAGCGGCAAAGATGCTGACCTATGGAGGGAAAATTACTCACTTTGGGGTGTTACTGTTGCAGCAGCGCTATGGCTGTGCTGACACTAGACCAAGGTCATTTCATAATGGGTTGTCCAGCTGCCACTCTGCTGTCAACAGGCCTGACTGATGAAGGAGAGTGCAGCCAGTTATGGTGACAGGAGTCAAGGCTACGGCAGCTTGATAAAGATCGGCCTCTATCAGGAGTGAAAACGGCAAAGAAAGAGGGATAGAAAAAAGATGATCCTGCATTTTGCCCCCTGAGCCTTCCGAGTGGTGACAAATAGATCTGCTTTGTAGCCGGCGTCTGCGAGGCCGCTCTGTTTTGCATTCTGCTGGGAGCTGCGACAGCCGTGCCACAGGAATAAATGCATGTGATCGGCGAGAGCAGTCATCACAGTGCAGCAATACCCTGAGAAGTATCGACTGTGTTACAGCTCTTTTCTCAGGTCGCTGTCAATCCTGTCAGTTCTATGAATTGATCAGTGGGGGTTCACATCCATCAGAGTGACTCATCCAACACAGATATGATGTTTCAGAGTCCAATTTGTTCTATCCCCTGGGCTGAAGTAGATGAAAGTTTGTAGTCTTATCAGTGTTTGTTCTCAAGAATTCCTTTTCCCAAGAAAGTCCTTCTTGTATCTCTACTTTTAACATCTTTATCCATATATTCAGTATACAGTATTTGATTTTTGCAGACGTTGTCTGTATCTGGCCCTGAACTGCATGTCTGATCTTTTAATCCCTTAAAACCCAGTTCAGCCTGAGGTGTCAGTGGTTGTTTCTGGATCCATGCGTTTGACCAGAAGTGACTCTACCAGACAAACTAAGGCTTGTTTTTTTTAAACACATTAAACAAGCCTTTTAAAATTATAATCAGTATTTTTACTTGTTGTTGCCATATGATATAATCATCTATGCCACATGTGTCAAACTCAAGCCGGCTCATTTTATGTGGCCTGTGAGAGTTTGCAATGAATATAATTTGCACAATACAATTCTATACTGTTACAGTGTCCATTTTGTTATCCGTGCCCTGAAGGCATCTCACCACTAGATGTCCGATAGCGTCTCAATATCATGTAGCATGTGGTTGTGGTGAGTATTGCTGATAGTAGCAGCCCAACAAAATGTAAGTAAAAGAAAAGCTGACATGCAATTTAATGAGAGATGGGAAAGCGAGTGCGTGTTTGACTTTTGCTTGTGCTTTTTTTCCTAGATTTCTGCTTTCAGAGCTGGTTATTCATTTTTAAGTGATTACTAAAACCAATGCTGATCGAATTAAAAGGAAATTATGTGATATGATAACAAGTAGATACATTTAATTGGTGCATTTAAAATTGGCCCTTTGAGGGCAACTGTAACGCTGATGTGGCCTGAGATGAAACTGAGCTTGACATCCCTGGTTTATGCTGAATTTGCTTTTGTCTTGTTTCCACAATAGTGTGTTTACTCCATTATTATTACAACATACCTCTGCTAAGTCAGTTATGTTTGTGACTCGGCTTGTTTGTTGGTTTGCTTGTCTGCTTTTCAGCAGGATAACAAAAAGTTAAAATAAATTGTATTCAGTATTTAGATATTAGATATTGTAAAGATATTGTGGAGTTGACAACAACATAAATACTGCAATTTAATGTCCTGTAACAATACATTTCACAATATCGGAGCAACTTAAAGAACCAAATATTTGCTAGATAGCAAATACAGTAGCTTGGTTTTAAAAGAGTTTATCAAATCAATCAAATAGGCGTAAATGGATTAAATAAACTGCATTATAGTACAATGAGGGGCGTAGTGGATATATTTAACGAGTTGTCATACTGCCTCTGAAGAGAATGTCTTTCCTTCTTATAATGAAAATGATGATGTTGAATCCATTCATAAAAAGACTTCGGTTTAGTTATTTGGCTCCACAAAAAATAGTTTACAGAACTCAAATTACTATCAGTTGGTGTGATCTAGAATGTTTTTATGAACTGTGGTTCATGTTTAACATTAAACAACTAAAAAACAATCAAAATTCTTGTTTGATCCAAGCTAAAAAAAAGGCGTTATTTGCTTGAAGTCACAGGAACACTCTGTTTCCATTCTTTGCATGTGTATTTTCTGATTACTTGTCTGCTTTGTGCTCATACAGTGTTATCCTGGAAAAGACTCGGGACTTAATGGGATTTTGTTTCAGCAGTTTAAAGACAAAGCAGTGATTCAGTACATACATCGCCTAATTCCATTTGATTCCGTCTGCTGTAACAAATAAATATACAAAAGCTGACATGAATACTGTATGAAAATACACATCCTGCAAAATGCACGGGAAAAACAGGCACATTTGTGTGTGTGATCCCATGCCTCTGCTGACGCCTCTCATGAGGGGAAGACTCCATTTCTACAGCGTGACACAATAAAAGCCTGGAAATGTAGGAATTAATTACAAGAGCAGAGTTGCTTTTTTTTTTCTGTTCCTCTGAAGTGTGCTCCAGAGACTGCTGAAGCGGCCCTAACAAGGGTCCCACAATGTGCCGCTTTAGGAAATACATGTGTGACAAAGAGGGACAGGAGACCATGCGGACTGTTAGGGGGGTATCATTTTAGTCTTTAGTCTTTTTTAAACTGTTACTCCCCCGCTTTGCATTAAAAAAAAAAAAATTAAGTGGTGCAAATGTATCACTGCAGCTTTGATTTATTCTGCTTTTCTCATCATGGAGTGTGCAGGGGCGCATTCAGACTTTTTTGACTGGGGTGGCGCAGGTTGTGAACTGATTTATGCAGGAGTGGCATGAAATATGTGTCTGCATGCATTAATTTACCAATTAATAACATTACAAATTTTACAGATTTGTACATTTCTGTCTTTAGAATCTTTATTTTAAAGATGAATAGTCCAACCAATCACAACAGAACAGAGTGTCACCACAAAAAATATAGTAAAGTTTCCATGTGTTATTCTTTAATAGTCAAAAAGAAGTTGTACCTCCACTGAACCTCGATCCTCAGGCTGTGAGACTCTTAAATTCCACCGTGAAATATAGTTTTATTTTGTCATATTGGGCCTAATGCAAGAAACCATTTACAAACAAATTTTCTCTTATTTTTGTTCGCATCCACAATTTGTTATTTTATGTTCGGGCTCATTGATTTCTGAGATTCACCCATGTTTTCTTCTCTTATAGGTAAGGAGGAAATTCTATGAGTGGTTGAAAGCACTCTTAGCAAAATAAGAAAAAAAAACACATCTTATTTTCACAGTCCACTAACTGCTTATTCAGTACAAGGAAACACAAATTTAAAGAGTATATAAATATTTATAATCCTTCACGTAAAGGGGATGCGTCTATTTCCCCACATTTATTTCCCGCTTCACAAATTTGCTGCTTTTATCATCGTATCTTCAATAGTTTTAGGGGTTTTAGACAGTTGTTTGTACAAAACAAGTGATTTAAAGACGTCTGTGGAGCTCATAAACTGACATAATGCAATAAAAAGTTATCAGACAAGACTAAAATATAACTACATTATGATTTAATAAATAATAATACCACTTATCACTTAGTATTTTAACCTTTTGATTATAAAAAAGAAGAAAAACACCTATATTTATTTACTTGTCAACTCCTCATTCTCTTACTTCAGAAACTTTGCACCTCTGCCATCTAAATGTGTGGTTTTCACTACTGCTTTTATCAAAGTGTCACTCAAATTCTTATATTTGCACTCGGCACAACACCTGACTTTATATAATGTGAAAGGGGTGTTGCTTATGCTCATAGCAAACATTTGGCTACACCCGTTTTTTTTATGATCAAGTGGGACTCATCATTCATCACACTTGGGTAAGAGCAGATTTGGTGGTTAAGAATGTTTGGTGCATCTGGAGTTTACATTTTTTCTTAATTAAGAGAAAATATAAGAGGCAATATCTAGAATGTTGCTGCATGAGGACCAGTGTAACATAAATGCTTGCTGACACTTACAAACGTACAGCGGAAGTCAGCTTTCTGGCAGAAACAGCAGTACAATGAAAGGCTCGTGCTTTGTGTGCTGCTTTCCGGAGAGTCCTTCTCTAGCACTCTCCATCAGGGCCGTAGCCCTGGGTGACTGAGCCTTTTACCTATCTGCAGCATCCAGCCACCTGCCATGGAAATCACGGCTGTTTCCGCCATATGCCTCAATGTTCTGCCAAGCCTCTCCGGTCTGTTCCGCCTTGAGCAAATTTCATTATGGGATGGCTGGGAGCACTCGGCGCTGCTCATTAAGGCTATCAGCGTGGCACGTCACCGTTTGTAACACGAGGGATGCAGGAGGTTGAACACCCCCAGCACAGAAGATCACTTCACAACTTCAGCAAGTGTATAACTTTTGTTCAGGAATTAGGGTGTGATGACATATGGTCCTCTCTCAAACGCACGCAAAGGTCGTGGTGGATTATAGTTGAATTTTGAAATAAAAACCCTTTGAGTTAGGGAAGAACATAATTACACCTTATGCCACTGGCAGAAAGGAACGAGGCTTGCAGGCGTCAATTAAAATGATATCACAGGACATCTCAAGAGCTCAACCATTGTTCTAAAATCTCTGCGTATGGTATATTAAAGAAAGATTGAAGAACTTTTATAAGAAGATTTAACACAAGCTTTCACAAACGAAAAGATGAATATACTCAGGGGTTTTGTTGCTACAGCATAGCCTGACTTTGTCTGGTAAGGTTAGTTAACTTTTGACAGATACTGCTGCTGACATTACTGAGTCTGAAAAATACATAATTTCCCTCTGACTTGTAGTGCTATTTATCCATCTAGGTTTTTTGGTGTGAGCTGCAGAGATATAGCAATGTCTGACTTCTCTCCAATGTAATGGGACTAAATGGCACAATCTTTTCAGAAGAGAGAAAGTAGTTCCGGTAGACTCTAAAATAGTTCTGGTAGATTCTACTGCAGAAAGACACTAGTTCAAACATGAAACTACTCAAAACAGGGTCTGGGCATTATCTTGTGTAACCAAGTCATGATTTTAGGAAAGAGGCACTGGATTTTTTGGTGCTATACTCCTATTATATTGGAGAGAAGGCAGACATCTCTACAGCCAATTTCTCCAACACCACACCAAAACTATCTATATGGATAAAAAGCGCTACAGGATTTTTTGGGTGAACTGTCCCTTTAATGCAAGTTAAGTAAAGTTATGGTCAACTGCTTTCAAGTACAACTGTACAACCATTTTTTAGACTTGTAAAGTTTATTTGTTTTGAATCGTACTCTATACCTTTAAAATTCAATCAATTAAAAAATTTAAGGCAACCCAGACACGTTTTTTTTTACAGTGTGATTAATCAATTAATTGTGCAAATAATAGGCAGATGATTGATAATGAAAATATTTGTTTGTTTGTTGCTGTCCTTGTGTGAGCACCATCATTATCCCTGTGACCAAAGTTACATTACCATGGAAACAACACTGCATGATGCTATGCCACTACAATAACTCTCTCTGAAACAGAAATAATATAACATATAACCGTATAGAACACAGTGACTCTATTACACACGCTCTTTTGGCTTTTCCTAATCTGCTGCGTTGTATGTGGAGCTAAACAGCTAATACACTCCTGGCAGACTATTCTGGCTATCTGGCGCACAGTGTGTTTAATAAGACAGAACTGATTCACTAAAAGATAAGACAGCCTCCACTCTCGTACTGTACACGAGCCAGTGTTGCGTTGCCACGAGGCAGTGGCAGTTGTCCACTAACATGGTCAGCGTATAGCCAGATGGAGCTGAGCCACAGGGATCAAACGGAGAGTTCTGCTGCTGGAGGATTCCTGCCAGCTAACACCCACCACCCTCTGACATTTCACTGTCACACCACTCTCTATCGTTGCACTACCCTTGAAGATGAAATGAGTTCACTTTGCTCAGGTATTACAGTCGCGGGGCTCCGAGGTGATTCAGAGCACCAAAACAATAATAGCTTATCTCCCAGCCTGTCTTTTGCATTGTTTACCCACAATTGTATCCTCCTTTGTGTTCTCATGCGAGAAGGCCAATCTGTGGCCTGCGCAGAGAGAGGCAGAGTTTAGCCTCACTGTGCTTGAACGGGATGTTCACTCAGCCATACCAGTGCCATGCACCGAGAGCCATCACAGTGCATTAACCCCTCGATGCAGCCTGGCACTGTCTCCGTGGACTGCAGTTGTAGACTGCTTCTAGTCCTCAGGGTCTGCGGACCTCAAGTCGGTCGAGGGAAGGGTACAGCCAGGGTCAAATTAAGTATGAGAATTAAAAAACAAAACAAAATGTAGAGTGAAATAAATAAATAAGGAGCATTATTCTGCAGTTGGCATGGAGATAGATCTGTTGTTTTGTTCTCTTGACTGAATGCTCTAATAGTCATAGTATGTGAGTGATGCATGTTGAAAAGCGTATTGATCTCCTCTCAATAGACCCTTGTCAGAGATAGATGAGATACAATGGTAACCAATCAATGCAGCTAGTTATTTACTGGCTTTAACTGTCAATAAGCCAGTGAATCTGAGGCGCATTGCTGTGGTGAATTCTTAATACGTCTCTGTGGTATGAATAAACAGCATAGCAGGTTTAGAGAATTCTCACCTCTGAGATTTGTGCGCAATACTTTGCATTTTCCATCTTAACCATTTCAGCAGAGTTTGGCAGTTTCAGGGCCCCTGCTGGGCTGACCAAGGCTACTGATGGATTAGAAGGTGCTTGGATGTGGCATGGCTGCTGATCATCGACAAGAATCCACTGCAATGCAAGGTCTGGTGCTGCCCATGAATAAGGAAACAGCAAAGGTAAACATATAAAATATAAACACAAATATAACAAAATTTGAATTTGTAAGAAGGGAGTCACATATTTTCTTTATAAAACCTGTAATAATTGATTTTTTGGTCACTTGAGGGCAGTGTAAACAAACTCTGAAAAATAAAACCACCTTTTAGGTTGATATGTTAGCATAAAATTGCCTGTTTGCACATCTATCAGATATGAAGTATTCATTTGGAGTTGTGTTTGTGCCCACCTGGTGATAATATGGTGAATATTCATTCTCTCCACCGACTGTTGAGAGAAATGTCTGACTTTTTAACTGCTAATTGCTTGAATATTTTCACCAGGTAGTCTATTTCTTTTTTCTCCCCAAAACAGCAACCTGCTTCGGCTGAAAGAAGGAGTGAATCACAACAAAGCTTGTGGGCCAGAATACCAAAATATTGAGCTAAAAGAAGCTATGAAGCCCCGCGGAGCTGTGGAAAACTAAGTTGGGTAATAAATCACTGTGGGTAAAGACTTTCACATTACAACTATACATAGAGTTGCTTATTTACACATCCAACAGATATGAAGCCTTGTTAGTATTCATTTGCATTTGTGTTTGTCCACCTGGTGATTATAAGTTGAATATTCACTCTCCTGTAAGCTCTATTTTTGGTCTCCACCATCTGTCGAGTGAAATGGCTGGCACTTTAGCTGCTAATTGCTCAACACCGGGTGCTAACTTTGTCTGCAGGTTGTGAATAGCAGGTTTTTAGAGCTTTTTTTCTGAAAACAGCTGCTGAAGAGGTCTGTGGTTAAAACTACAAAAATCCTGAAGCTTCTACAAGGAACTTTAACATTTTGTTGATTTTGGAGGCCCCTGTGGACAAAAGCAGTAGTGTTTCAATCACCATACTATAACGACAAAAGTAAAATTATCTAAATAAAAATCTCCTTCTGCTTCTTTTTAGCTGGCTATCCCAACTTTGCCTGGGAAAATGTAAACACAGGCTCCTTTTAAATGATTTTAAAGAGAATCTGACCTGGTGGCAGTTATTAAAATACTCTAATCTTCTTGTTGATAGCCTTGTTGACTTGTGCGGGTCATACAGAAGAATCAGTATAAAATTGAGTTTCATAACCAGTTAAAAGTTCCTTGTGGAAGCTTTAAACTCCAGAAAACAGTCAGCTGAAATGCTCAGACCTTACAATAGCAAAAACTATCACCTTTTCAACAGCAGGAGGAAACTTTCTGCACTGGAATTGGAGCAATCCAGCAATGTGGATGAGTGCGCAATCAAAACTGAGGTACTGCGTTTTACAGACAATGACAAACAGTGAAAGTGTTGACAACTGTCTCCCTCCAGGAACCTCAGGCAAACAGCAGCGGCAGTAATCACAGGGGGGGCATGATGGGTTGGCACTCAGGCATGATGAAGGGCATGACTTCACATCCAAATGACCCGTACCAGCAGCTATCAGCTCTGCACTGTTAGAGAGGCAATCCACACTGACGTCTGCCCTCATTTACTACAATGCTTACGAAGATTAAAATAGCCAAGCAGCTTCAACAAATTTAGAGAGCCAAGGGATACAAAGCCAGGGGCGATAAGTCATTTGTGGAACTCTGGTGTCTCTTTGCGGGTCCTTTTTCTTGGAAGCTAAGACCGTCCTTCTCCTGTGACCCCAGGGTGGCAGTCTGTCAGGCAGGACTGACACCAAACCAATGTCTAATGACTCTTAAGCCATAAATATGGCCCCAGAGTTGACAGCCTGGATCTACGGTTCCCCATTATCTTGATTCATTCCAGCACAAAAGTAGTGACTCTGCAACGTATTGTGGCCAACTTAAGAGGGGATTTCAGAGGGATCCACAGACATGCACCAGTGAATTGCAAACTTGCTGAAGCCTAGTCCTCTCTAATTAACATTTACAGGTCTGCTCGAACAATCTGTTATGATAGAGCTCTAGGAGAGACTCTCTGATGGATATAGAAGTTTAAAAAAGGCATTATAAGAGTGCATTTCAGCACTTATTAAAGATTTGAAGTTCATACTGTAAATCCAATTGTCGTGCCTTCTTTGAGCCGGGCTTGGGGACAAAATATTTCTGGAGGACATCAACTGAAATATGGCTAAGAGTCGGTCAGTTCAGCTGCTGGTCAACCGGAAGGATGCTAAAGCCTTCCAGCAACATCAAACATGCAAAGTGAGAGACCAGGTTGATAAATATTTCACAGTTTTTCCCCCTGATGCTTATCTAACACATTTTTGCCATTACGACTCAGCTCCCTTACACTACATCTGTTTGTGCCTACAGCTGTGGAGATCAGGAGCGTTTTCCAATCGCGAAGATCTGAAGACGAAAAACATCAAATCTTCTCTTCCAAACTGACAGATTCTCTAAATAAATCATTGAAAAATGTGAAAATAAAGTTTCACTTAAGTTGTTGATACCAGCTTGCTTGACAGTGTACAGCTACACAGTGCGAATGACTCACTCACCAAACAGAACATCTGAATATTAGTAAGAGAAATCTGGAAAATTATATTCTTTTAATCATATTTTTTTGTGTTTATTTCGATGTGAAATTATGACTTGTTTTGTGTAAATGTAACATGAACCACTGGACTAAACACGGAACATTAAAAATAGAGCATCAGAGTAGTTTTCATCTATTTTCTTTTACTGGTTAACTGAGAGGGCGAGTATCTACTACATTGAGTTTACAGCCACAGTTAGCAGCTCTGTGAGGCACAGCAGTGCTCACACAATGTTAACATGCTAATGTTTAGTAAGTGTAATGCTTATTATGTTTAATTTCTTACTTTTAACATTTGCTAATGGGCACTAAACACAAAGCACTGCTGAGGATGATGGAAATGTTATTAATTTTGCAGGTATTTGTAATAAATTAAAACAGGCCATTGGACAAATTGGATTTTTTTTTTCTCGATGATGGCACCAAATGAAAAACGAGAAGATAAAAGTTATCCTGAGGGGAACATAAATGTCTGTACCAAATGTAATATCAATCCATCCAATAGTTTTGGAGATCTTTCATGAGGGACTACTTAGTAACTGATCAAAGTGGTGTACCACTTTATTTAAGAGGGCACAAGAAGAGTAAGTGATGATTAAGCTTTTAGTAATTAGTGAGTCAGAAACAGAAACTCAGAAATGACTCACGAAGAAAGTGGTCAATATGTCTATTCACAGATATTTATGAACTAATCATTAATCATCATTAATCACCTAATGACAGGCTGTGGGAGTAACAAATTAAATACAACAGGATCATGTAATTATGATAACATAAAGTTAACTGTATTCCACTGCACTTACAGATAAAAAGATATAATTAAATTACTGACACATTTAGTGAAAATGGGGATTACAATTTTACGATCCCTGACATTTTAATAAGCAGCAAAATAAGTTAATGACAGTTTTTGAAGTTTGAATGTGAGGTTTTAATGTGAAGTGTGAATAGCATATTTAACAGAGTACTTTTAGAAGTGCAGCTATTAATCTAAATGTGCATTCACTCACAACGAAGGAAGGAACATCTGGACAAACAGTTAATAAACCTGTGACAGACATCAAACATTATAATGGGCTAAACAATTTCAGCATATTTGGTAATCAGAAAGTTATGGAAAGTAATCAGGTTACATTACTTTAACATTGTGACACTACATTTTTAATAGGTAATTAGTAATTGTGCTGGAATACATTAATTAATGTAGTAACTCCCAGGCTGTTCTCTCGTAACTCATCATCAGGGTTTTCTTGTTAACATTTCATTAACTGTCAGCTCCTTCTTGATTCATTCCTCACTTGTTAATTAGTAACTGTCACATTTATGTGGAGGGTTCTTCAATAAAGGTTCCACTTGGAACCCTTTCAGAGAGTAAAGGGTTATAACTCAAACCATCTGTAAAATAATAAAAAATAACCTTTTCATATTCCAAGAATTTTATCTAGAACAGACTCAGGGTGTTCTACCAAGAACCGTTTATATTGCAAGGATATGGAGAACCCTTTTTATATCCCAAGGGTCTTATCTAGGATTTCAACAATCCTTTAAGAACCCTTTCTTCAAAAAAAGGAAGCAAATGGTTGTGGGTAGAACCTCAGCTCTTTGGGGAGGAACCCATTTTGGAACCCTTATTTCTACCTTACATGTCCCTTACATTTAACAGCACTACACAAACAACATACTACTTCTTTGCCACTAAACACAGGCATTATATTGCACATCGTGTGCAGCAGAATGATTCAAAATGAACAGAATTTCAGGGGAGATTCTGCTGCTTCATAATATGTACTTTATATCAGTAACTCCATATCATTACAAGAATAATAGAACAGGATTATAATTTCTACAGGAGACTGTGAATTTTGCCCTGCTGAGTGCCATGTGGTCTTTGCTGTGTGTAGTTATCTCTGAGTCTCCCCCACTGCTTATTTACACAGCCATGTCATTAGATTACACCACTGAATGTGCAGCTTTAGCGAGTCAATCTTTCCATTGTGCGTCTGCTCATAAAACACGGGGCTGCTGTGGCAGTGGTGGCCAATTACAGCGCAGATTAATGTTGTTGACAGAGAATTTATTCATATAAGGTAGTGGGTGCCCAAGCTTTTCCCCGGGCCCTGGGAAAAGAGATGCACTCTGTGATGTTGTGCCAGGGGGAGGAACTTCATTACTCACAGCAGAGGCTCGGCCACTAGTGTGAAAGCAAAGAGAACAAGAGAAGCGGGGGAGAAGAAAAAAGAGAATAATGTAAAATACTGAAAGTGAGGCCTAGCTCTGCCTCGTGACAGAAGTGCTTAAAAGTCGGTGCTTATCGGTCAGTGTAATGTAAATGGCAAGACTCTGAGGGGCTAATAAAAATGTGATGGATGTCTCTATCCTTCTGTCTCCCTCCATTCATGTGAATGCTGTCAGAGCCTCCAGCCCCAAGGTCACCTGTGTTAGCCTTGGCCTCAGCTCCCTCCATCCCCTCCCAGCTTAGCATGCAGACCATCCCAGCAACCCCGCAGACCACAGCTCACTGTCAGGACGCCGAGCAGCGCTGATAGAGAGGAGGGCAGGCCAGCAGCTATAAAAACAGAATATATGAAGGCAGACAGAGGGATGGAGCGGAGGGGGGGCACGAGCAAACAGCAGACCGCAGAGGAAGAAAAAAAGCAGCCACCCAACTGGGGAGTATCATAGTTCAGAGTGTATCCAATACCAAACGGCGTGCTGACATCATCAGGCAGGGCCAGGGATTTCGAGATGATCGGCTGAGAAAATATGCCTCCGTGTCATACAAGGCCGATGATCTTTCTTGTGGCTAAAACAAACAGCTGTGATATCAAAGGGGTGCTGACGGGGTGAAATTGAACTGTAAAACAATGTGCCACGCCTCGCAACCGGTGGCTATCTAATACCAGTACATCACACATGATGACACCTCATCAGAGTGAAATACAGCCGCCGTGTTTATGCAGCAAATGCACCTGGAAACTGTAAAAATCCTCATCATTTATCGGGGCAAGTCTATTAAAGTTCACAGAAAGCAATAATAAATATGTGTTTAGAGTTTGTCACACCACAGAAATGTGTGTTATTAACCACTCAGCCAAATGTGAATGATTATTTGGACATGTCCAGATATGTTTGAGTCACCAGAACCAGAGGACGGTGACAGGAAGGTATTTTTTTCCTTCTGTGTTGGCTTGTTGAGCTGAAGTTAGCTGAAGTGAACTCGTGGGCTGATTTGAGTTGCTTAGGGGTACATTCATAACTGACTACGTGTTGGTTGGTGGAGCTTATATAGTGTTGGGGGACTCTGGCATGTCACAGAGACATATTTCCGGTCCACCCAAAAAATCCTGAACGGAAATCCTGAGCAACAGTTTACCTGTCTAACTCTAACCAAATAGTTTGTTTTAAGTGTTTTTTGAGCGTAAACTTAACCAAACTGCAACCATTTTATAATCACTTTCATCACGACATACCTAAAATACTTATATTAACCTAAATCACAATCTGTTCCTAAACCTAACCAAGTAGTTTTTGTGCGTAAACCAAACTGTGACTGTTTTACAACACAACGCAAGTTTGTTGCGCAAGAAAGTAAGTACGTTTTTTTTTTAACCCTAACCAAAAAATTTCATTGCCTAAACCTAACCTAGTGTTTTCAGTGTGTACACCTAACCAAACTGCAACAGTTTTGCAATGTAAACCATGTGTGCAATGCCACGAGTTATGTTGTCACGCACGTGACATCACTTCCATGCCGTGGCGTACGTAATGTACTTATTTTAACCCAAACCACAAACTTTTCCTAACCCTAACCAAGTATTTTTATTGCCAAAACCTCACCAAACTGTGACCATTTTACAACGTAAGCCACGTGTGATGTAACTGTACATTATTCCATGTGACCTACATAATGTAGTTAAGATGCGGTGAGCCTGTTGCTTCCGGTACTCTCCACCAGTCATATATGTTGTTTTGGGAGTAATTGACAGTGGACGTATTCTGTCATTTATGTCTGAGGATGTGCTGGATAGAAAACAAGATTATATATTTGCAACAGCCTCTAATTTAATTCCTTGTATGATGATGTAGAGTCTGTTCGTTTTTACAGCCCCTATTCTGATGCAGAGAGAGGACAGCTCTTTCCCGCAGCCCTGCGTCTGGTCATGCTCCCTTATAGCTTGTCACAGACCTCAATTGCAGATAGTAAATGAAGCCATAAATTTGATGGAAGTCCATAAACAGGGCTTTTAAATTGGCATGCTGTTTTTCCTCTCTGCTGAATAATGATAGGGAGCACTTTAACACTGCTAAGACTCACAGAGATTCCTTTTTGGTATTTATTTCCCAATTTCCTCTCATATCATCAGCCTGCATCGCATCACTTCCTTTGCACGTTCAATAATTTCAGAAAATGCTGCGGCCGAGATGCAATCTTATACTGGAGCTTAAAAGGTGTGTGCGTGTGTGTGTGCGCTCGTGTGTGTGTCGGCACGTCTGAGCCTCAGCAAAGACCTTGTGAAACAAAATGGCTGCAATGAATAAAGAGTGAGTGGGATTTATGAATAAATAGAGGCAGATTGCTTGTAGACTAGAATGATGGACAGATAGATGAACCTTTGCCAGCTGAGATGGGGAGCTGATTTGCACTTTGTATCCCTTCAATCCCTCTGTCTGTGGGGGAAAGTGCCGTCTCAGCGTGTTACTGGCAGGCGGAGGCAGGAGGGGGAGGATACACGCCTACTCACCCAGAGCACCCTCCTGGCTGGCCTGTCCCTTACTGTCTGTCATGAGCACGATGCAGAGGGCTCCAAAAGCCAGCAGCTCTGCTAAACACCCATCACATCCAACATATTGCATTTAAAATCTTACTGTCATATTCTTAATTTGCACCAGTCATAGTTTGCTGCACCAATTAGGCAAAATTGAGTCCAGCACCGTTATGACTTATGCTCCGTGAGTGTTACTCAACATAACCTCTCCTTTTGTATTTATTTACTGTTAGGTTGTGAGATAATAGAAAAAAAATACATATTTTAATAATGGTAATTATGTTCTTTAGTTATGTTTAAGAAACCAAACTCATCTTATTGCTATTTTGCAAGTGGCAGCAGGTAGAAAGTGTTTTTGTTATTATTCTCATTATATCCATGATTCTTCATAATATGCATTCTTACTTAATTGTCTTAGGGCGGCGACCCTGAAGGTTGCAAATAATGTGGTCACCAAGTTTTAAACAAAATCTCCAAACTAATGAGCAATAAAACTTTTTCTAAAACAAATAAATATACCAGAACTCAGTAGAATGCAGATCCCCACTGGGCAACAGATGGTGAAGCACCTGCTGCAATGCCACTATAACTGCTAGATGCAACCAGCGGAGACTTGCAAAGTTTTGAATCAAGATTAAGATGCATAGAATAGTGTAATGGTATTGTAACCGAGCATCCTCGGTTCCCCTAATGCCCTGAGGAAACAACAAACCAGATGATGAATTTAAACTTCTCTATTGAAATATTGTTATTTAGTTAGAGCATTACAAGCAACAAGGCAGTTTTACAACAATATAACAGACATCGAAATCTACATTTTTGGAGAAACACACAAAAGCTGAAATTCTAAACAAGTAGTATTTAATTCATCTTGTCTGTTCAAAGGTCGGAGCCTGCAGGTCCCAGTGGAAGTCGAGGCTGTTCAGAGGGTTAATGGTTTGCAATAGAGCTGATTAGATCACCCCCAGTTGCTGAATCTAATTCCAATAAGTAACACGCATCATAGCGAGTTATAGTCTGTTTTGTAGTGAACATGAATGCTCCAATATGATGACAGCAGAGACTAGCAAAGCTAACAGAACAGGTGTTTATTCACCTTGAATTATACCTACATTTAGCAAATCATAACAGATGCTCTGGTGTAAGATGAACAGATACACTTCTATGGATGTCAGTTTTTTGAGACACAACAAAGGCAAAAATTGTCAAAAAAAACAGACCTAGTAAGCCTTGTTTTAAGCCAAGGAGTTGTTCATGATTTGCATCCCTTATTGACTTTGTTTGAACATTTTCACATCCCAAATCTATCACCAGACAAGTATGTTGTATATGTACAAAATGCTACACCAGGGGTTCTCAACCTTTAGAAACATAAGACCCACTTCTGATTGATGAAAGAAACTCTGAGGACCACTTTCCCAAAGAAATGAGGAAAAAACATGACAAAAAAGGAGTTTAAAAAAAAAAGAAGCTGGGCTGTGACAGGATTTATCACATTCAACACAATGTGCTTTCAGCTCAGCATTACTGCCGACCATTATGAATCCAAATTGAATGTACTCAGGGTCGAATTTCTCCACACAGTTTGAAGCTGTTTTCGGCACAGACTGGTCTCTCACATTACTTTTTCATTTCAAAAACTTATCAATTTTGTGTCACTGCATCCGCGGGAACATTAGCTAGCTAACAGTCGCAAAACACGTTTGTCTCTACCTGATGATGTGTCATAATTGCTGTGGTGATAGTCAAATGTAACTTGAAATTATACATTTTAATTTGCCTTTTTTAATTTATGTAAATTCTTGAGCACATTTAGATATAGCTTTGTAAATTACAAAATATTTGACAGCATCACTGCCTCTGCAGCCCACTAGATGGAGCTCTGACGCCCACCAGAAGCAAAATGGCTGCACTACAGTATATATGTACAACTAATTTCCAGGAAAACGGAGACACAGATTATATTCATTATATATTTATCTGTTGAGCAATTATAATTTTATTGTCATCAGCATTATATTGTTCATATAGTTTCCTTCTATCCAGATATAAGTGAACGTACTCATCTTCAACAGGAAACAGGATGTCGTCAAATGACCAGTAATAACACTGAAGTTAACTACACTGATTTACCCGACTGTCAAGGAAAGTTTTTCAAGAAACAGGAAAAACACATAAACAAGTGTGCTGTTACACTGGAGAAAACAGAGAATGGCTTGAGGAGGCAGAGACAATTAAAAATCAGAGAGGAAATTCTGCACATGCCATGATTAAGCTAATGGGTTGGCAAAGAAACTGAGATCTCAAGCCTCATTTTGTCTGCTCCTAATATGATTAAATGATCAAGTGTTTAATTATTTTGGCCATTTGTTACTCAAAGTTATCTTTGTCCATTTTCCCGGACTCCAATTTTGATCTCTGTCCAGCTACACGGCCACAACATCAGCACAACTTCACTATCATGTCTCCGCTGCTGTATGTCTGAATCTCTGAGTCACCTTTGGAAGTGCTCTTGTCATCTGAAATCCTGCCAGAGTTACAGCCCCTGCAGAGTTAAGTAAAGTACTAACGAATAGCCAAGTGCTAGAGGAGGGCAGTTTCATCCTTGAGTCACAAGGAAGGCTAAATAAACTAATTAAAAAATATGGCTGGGAGCGTGCTGTGTTCAAGGGGAATGGGTTTGAGCTTAATGAGCGGCTTCACATCAGGAAACATAGCTGGGGGCACAAACACGCTGAAGCCCTGTGACAAAGCTGGTGTGACTGCTGCATCACCTTTGCTATTCGGGCTCGTGTCCGCTCGCTCGTGTGTGCGTGTGCGTGAGGGGAAGAGAAAGAGTGTGCCTCTGTCCTGTGGTGCAGCCCTCCATAGTTGGGGTGAATGGTTGGCTGCTCTAATCACAATGCGAAGGAGTCTCTAGGTGACTGGTACATCAATCTGACATGGCTCCTCAGGCAGCTGAGAGGAGACAAGGCCCCGTCAACTAGTGCCATGCCATGTGATTCATTATGCCAGTGGGCAAAAGAAAGAACCTCGCTGCATGGTAAAACTGACACCTGAAGAGGAGGTTAAAAGAAGAGGAAGACATGGAGGGTGTGGAAATATAAAATGTAAAGAGATGCACCAGAAATAAAAGAATCCTGCGGTTATTTCTCCGCGGTGGCGTTTGTAATTAAAATATCAGTGCTGTTATTTCTTTTCTCTGCTACACAATATGACAAGTGCAGATTTAGCCTCTAATGTATGTTGCTGTGGTGTTTCTGTAAGAGCAGCCTTGGAGTAAACGAAACTGAATGCAAGCCTGTGCAACAGAAAACATTTTAATCATACGTGTATGAGTTATTGTGCTGTAACAGAGACTGCTGTAATGGTGTGAAGTGTTTAGAAACGGAGCGATTATATTAGCTCAATCTCCCTAACACAGTGTAATGGGTTTAGGACACCTCCAGAGCATCTTTTGTGAGATTATGTTATATAAGATTGTTTTAGAAATGGTCAGGCCTTAATGGAAGATAACAATGGAAGTGACCATTTCAGCTCTTCTAATTTTATTATGAATCATTATCATTAAATGAGAGTCAGCAACGTAGACTAAAAGCCCCATTTTCAGCAGGAAGTGAGTAATTGTGTAATGATGAAAGGATGAGTTACCAGGCACATGCATGTTTATTTGGCAATGAGCACAGGCGCTATCTACAGTACAAAGGAGGTATTGGGGTTTTATACCTCCCCGAAATTAATGAAGGTTATCTTGTCTTGTCTTGTCTTGTCTTGTCTTGTCTTATTTTATCACATCGCATCGCATCGCATCGCATCGCATCGCATCGCATCGCATCAAAGCACCAATCCTGATGCAAAGTAGGAAAATACGCAGTTGTAAAATTGCCATAGAATAATATATTTTCTTGGCGTTTGAAAGAACTGCAAATAAAGTCGTAGTGTGTACTACAATAAAAAAATTCTTAATATTCAATTTACATGATGAGGCATGAATGCATAAGAGTCATTTTTCTAAATGCTAACCAGAGTCAGTTGCACTTTACACTTATGTGCTTTTGAATGTAGGCACCTCTAACGATAAATGTACCTGTAAACACTAATTTCCTGGTCTGAGGCCGCTGGGACTTTGGCCAAGCGAGACATCAAAGACAGTCACTTACTTTTCTTCATGGCAACATCTGCTCATTTAAGTCATGCTGTAACAGGGAATTATACTAATTTATTATATTAGACTTTCATATTAATTTTCAAGTGCCACATAAATCTAGTAACAGTTTCTTTGCACATTAAAGAATTTGTGAACAAGATCGTTCTCTTTAAAGCAGTTCTACTGAAAACATTTTCATCTTCATCAGCAGCGTCTAGAAGCCAGGATGAGATTCTGGACCACTTCTTGGGGCTGTGTATCTCTCCTCCTGTGACAGATTCAATATGCACCTCGATATAGACTCAATAATTCAGAGCACCTCTAATATATTTGAGGCAGTCAGTTTGATATGATTCAATTCAGGCCTGTCTCAGCGCAATACACAACAATCTAATGCAATGCAATTTGTTTCAGTTTACTTCAAGTATGGTTTTGTCACTATTTGAAGGATCTTTCAGAATAAATCAATCTAAAACTCCAACAGAATACAGAGCGCTGCTGCTGTATGTGTGTCACACGAGACTGTGTGAGAGAAGCCTGTGATTGGCTCTGATTCCTCCAAGACTGACATTAATCTTAGACTTTAATCCTGGTGCATTGATTCAAAACATTTAGATAATATAATCCAAGAATAAACCTCAAAAAGTACATAAACGCAAGGACTAAACTATCACAACTAATTTTTCAGAGATTTCTCCATTGTTTTATCCAACAAGGACACGTTTGTATGAATTTGACGGTAGATGCATTTCGATACACTTACTAATCACAATATTAAAGTAATAAAGATGACGTCCTCAAATGTCTTGTTTCGTCCACAACTATTCAGTTTACTGTCAGAGAGGAGTAAAGAAACCAGGAAATATTCACATTTAAGAAGCTGAAATCTGAGAATTCTTATTAAAAAATGACTCAAAACAATTAATTGATTATCCAAATAGATACAGATTAATTTAATAGTCGATTAATAATAGATTAATGAGCTCTGACTGTTTAACATTCATTGTCAGGTTTATTAGTTTGTCCAGCTGTTCCTTCCTTTGTTGTGCACAATTTTTTGATTGATTTTTGACCCAGTGAAGCATTTTTTCACCGCAGGCCATGATAATGACCTCTGCGTGTGCCCTGTGCATGACAGCATATTGTTCTTTATTTTAAAATTGTAATCCTACTAATAATCCCCGTTTTTACTCAATGTATCTGTCTTTTTTTGTAACTGGAAGAGAGTACAGCTACTTTTTACAGCTTTTTTATATCCAGATTACTGTTACATGTAATCCATTGCTCCCCAAGCCTGTACATAAATTCGAGGCTACCTCCAGGCTGAGTGGAAATCACCAAAAGGGTGACATCCTCTTGGACGGCACATCTGTTTTATCCTGCATTAAAATCACTTGTTGAAGCGTGCCTTCTCCTCCTGTCAAACGACTTTATCAAAACCGTTTGGCCTCTGCTCTCTCACCTGCAGACTGCAGCTCCTCAAGAAGCTGCTGTCTTGTTTGCTGAGTGTGAGGATCCACTCTGTTTCCAGAGAGGAGCAAACAGACTCCGGAGCGAACAGTTCATAATCACATCACATACTGCTGCTGTCTGCTGTCTATCAAGATGAGAGAGTGGCGATACAAATGCGCTACTATAAAAAAAAAAAAAAAGAAAAGAAAAAAGGGTGAGCTTAGGTAAGAATAAAATGTACACTCGGACAAAAGAGCTGAATAATTAGAAAAACTACATGTTCTGCAAGAAAACAGCAGTTTCATCTTTAAAAAACGGGGCGTCTCAATTGAATTTCCTGATTTGTTTTTTCATTCACATTATGAAAATCAATTAAAGTATAAATTAATAATTAAAAAAAAAACACAAAGAACGATGGAGCACTCATTTTCTACCTCACATCTGTCCCCGGAGGATTAAGAAATTGTCTCATATCCTTCCCATAGACACCTGCTGCTACCCTGCAGGGCTAATGTCACCTTCATCTGGTACATAATTGTGTGTGTTTCAGCAGCTGTCCTGTCACACTGACAAGCATCTTGTGACACACACATACATGCGTACATGCATAGTCTCTCTCTCTCTCTTCGTCCCCCTCAGGCTCTGTCCTGTTCCGGTCTCATCAGTGTACGGTACCTGCAGCATGTCATTATAGACCAGTACCAAAATACTGGGGCTTTATTTGTTTTATAATATACTGTGTGGTTTTTTATGCACCACTGTTGTAACATGGCGTGTTATTCAGCCTGCTTGCAGCTCTTTTTGTTAACAATCATGCCTCTCAGCAACGGCTGCCTCCAAAGAATGATTAAATAAATAAAGAACGTTTTGGCTGCAAGTTGGCATATTTAGCACTGAGGGGCTCCTAAAAGCACTGCAGTGAATACACTGATCACGTAATGTCAAAGGGGAATGATTTCCATTCTAAATGTGTTTATCCAATCAGTGTTTCCCAGTAAATAACTCTAGCTTATCAGGATTATTCTAGCAAATTTTATAAAAATATAGCGGGTCCTTTATTTGTGCTTCGTAAAAGTAAAAAGATGTCTCACACAGTGAAATTCTCCTTTTCCAGTATCATCATGTGATTATCATTTGACTAGAACATGCATATTTAAAGATGGTGTCTATGAATGTATAACAAAGTCTGACAAAAAGCAGTAGCTTGAAATATCACTTGTAAATAAAGTGAGCAGATGTCCAGAAAAATTCACGATGCTACCGAGTTACAAGCAATCCTGTCCTGTTTGAGTTGCAGTCATACATAATATGAAAAATGTATGAATGCATGACTATATTACAGTCAAATTACTTGTATAGGCATTAATTCCTCCTTTTAGTTATTAAAAATGTCCTGTTTTTTTTTTACAACATATGTACGAGTGTTGTTGATGTGTGAATTTGGCTCTCATAAATAACAGATTGCTGATGTTAATTCAACCAGTTTTAAACCAGATGATGCAGAATATTTCATAATACATCAGCATTGTTGTGCTCAAAACTGTTACTTTCAAGGTTCACATCCCTTTAATTTGAAGGCAGATGCTGCCCTGCAACAGACGCTCAAGGCCAAAGCAAGGTGACAGCTGAAAGCGTATCCCTTCACCAATACTGAGATCATAATTGAACCTGCCCACATCCTATTTTCTAGTTAACATCCAATTGATGGCGGTCATGTTGTGGCATTAGATATATTATTTCAATTAGCATGAGCTAGACCAACATATCAGCTAGCCTGCATATTAGCATGGCTGTCTCTGGAAGCCAGACAGAGCTCAGGAGAAATACATAGGTCAGGATATACTCTAAACTCCTTTATACGAAGAAGTATGAAACCAGATGTAACTTAAAGATATATGTGACATTTCTACATTAAAATGTTCAAAAATGCTAGACACTGTTGAGCTGTGTACTAACATGATTCCAAATGTTTCCAACAATTGTCAAACCCAGACAAATCCATAGTTTATTAAAGGTAACGGTGCATTTTCTAGTTGCTATACTTGCTTTAACTTCCAGGAAAAGTCAGGCTTCATCTCTGAGTCTGTGAAGGTTCTCAGTCACCCAGGTCAAGGCTTCATCATATACATCAGAGAATGAGAAAGGAATCCCGCAAACGTGGCTCAATATAACGTGAATAAAATGTTGGTATTACCTCGTCCGTGAACATGAGCAACTCCAATGATCCCACACTACTTGACATCATGAAACTATGGAGACCCCGTGGAGGCAGAACTTACATATTGTGCATGTAAAACAAATGCACCAGCAGAATCTAAGTTGTCGATATGCCAGTTGTGCAGACTGGTCTCTCAGTAATCTCACTTGTGCGCTAACTCCTGTCAGTCACCTTTCACTTGGTCTCTCCTGACTGAAATGGAGAGGAGGATCATCTGCAGATTAGAGGGGGCAGGTTGGCAGAGCAGGTTAATAAAGCTCAAATAATTGCAGTCCTGTTCTTTTTTAATTTCTTTTCCGATGCCATTAGATTAAAGTGATAGCTACTGGATAGAACTGAAGTCCCAGCCCCATCAATATTATCATGATACTTTGGTACTGATTGGATATGTATTACAATTTTTTAAGTATTGTGATTTGATATTACAATTTATTGTGTTTTTTATTTGCTTGTTTAACACTAGACCATGGGACAAAAAGTTGAATCATACACATCTGGAGACTGTATATGATGATTCAATTATCCCTAAAATGTACATCATGTCAGTTTTATTTCAGCAGCATCATTGCTATACTGCACATAAACATAGTAAATAAAGTACGTTTAGCTGTTTCTGCTTAGCAAGCTAGTGCTATTAGATTACTGAAGATGTTAGACCACACATAAATGTGAGTTTTGACCCTCTGAGGTTGCTGTAGCTGCTCAGAGTGAAGTGTTGGCTCCAGAGCTATAGATTGACTTAACAATGTGAAGTCAGCAGCTGTTATTTTGTTACCAAAGAGCAGAGGAAATATGAGCCTCTAACTACGAACAAACGTGTTGTTTTACGTTAAAGGGACATTTCACCCCAAAATGAAAAATACACATTTTCCCCTGGCCTGTAGTGCTATTTATACATCTGAGTTTTTCAGAGTTTTGGAGATATTGGCCAAAGAGATGTCTGACTTCTCTCCACTACTACTTTTATGTCTGGAAAAGAAAGTAGTTCTGGCAGATTTTACTGCAGAAAGAAAGTAGTTCCTCCATGAAACTGCTCACGACAAGGTCTGTGGATTATCTTGAGTAACTGGGTCATGGCTTTTGGAAAGAAACACTGGAAGTGAATTTTTCAAATATGTTTTTTAGCACTTTGAGCACCACAAGCTGAGTGCAATTTACTCCCATTATATTGGAGAGAAGGCAGACATCTCTACGGTCGATATCTCCAAAACTCTGCAACTCACGTCAAAAC
>JAJHUR010079846.1:0-24159 GCA_027495735.1 Lutjanus campechanus | reverse complement strand
GTATGCCGATGTGATGATGGGTGAAGGTCTGCAGTTCACAAAACAATCCTGGAGTTTCAGCAGAAAACAGGGTTGCAGCCAAATCCAGTACAATGGCAGTGAATGGTGACCACGGATAAAACGTTAAAAAAAAGAACACAAAACAAACACAAAATGTCTCCATCCTGCTCGTGTGGTGTAATCAAGTGTCTGTGAGCCGCAACATTAAAATTTAACCACAAAAGACGCCATTTACACCATGTTTGTAGCCGAAATGTAAACTGTAGCATGTAGCAGGTAGCATGTAAACATGGCATCGATCTCACAATATTTTCACACGTGCATCCATTAAGAGATATACGAAGTCTCGCGATACATCGACGCCATGTTTACCATGTTCATTTCAGCTAAAAACATGGTGTAAATGGCGTCTTTTGTGGTTAAATTTTAATGTTGCGGCTCGCGGACACTTGGATTACGCCACACGAGCAGGATGGAGACATTTTGTGTTTGTTTGTTTTGTTTTTTTGTTTTGTTTTACATTTACATTTGGTCACCATTCACTGTCATTATACTGGATTTGGCTGCAACCCTGTTTTCTGCTGAAACTCCAGGATTGTTTTGTGAACTGAAGACCTTCACCCATCCTCACATCGGTGTAGGGGTGAGTACATATTGAGTGGGTTATGATCCTGGGGTGGAATATCCTTTTAAGCATGTGTTAACCACAGACCTAATTTCATGCATCTAATCAAAAAACCCATCAAGTCTGAGACAAGGGAACTGGAGATGCAAAAATCCTAAATCATTTCTGGGATTCAAGACTAATTTCTGCAGCACTGTACACGAGTAGCTACAACACTGTCTGCAGAGAAACCTCAATCATATATAAGTTAGCTAACTGTGAATAAAATACGTTACTATACTGTACTATATGACAGCTTTTTTAATTTTTCTGGTGAGAATGGAACTGAATCTGAGTCGCTCTGGTCACCATCATGAGCTACTACAGTAAATGCATGTGTACTTGAGGTTTTTCCTGCACGGCTGTCTGCGTCCGTGCGATCACGTGCACGGCCTCTGTTCGACTCTACTTACTCTCCAGGTGCTCTCGTCTGTACTGCAGCAAGCTTCATTAACATGCCATCTCATTAGCCATGCTTTATGGAGCCCCTCCTCTTTACAAGAGGACCGCCTGCGGAGACAAAGTGGTGAAACCGCTTCCTGGACTAGACCCTTATTAGAATACTAACCTGCAGTACTAACCCACCGACCCCCGAACTGCCAGCCAGCCAGACATACAGGCAGGCAGACAGACAGACAGGCAGGACCCCAGGCTTCAGCCCCACTGTTCACAGTTAAGTCATTAAGTTTGAAGATAAAATAGTGTCCACAATCTAGTTTTTTCACTGGAGTTAGTCAATTTGTGTAACACCTGCCAAGTACATTCACGTTTTATGTTTCTCTGCTCAGACCTGGTCTGGTTCTTGTTACAGTTTCTGGCAGAAACCTGTAGCACTTGTTTTAGCTTCAGCTCGTCCTGTAACTGCTAACAGAACTGTCTTTCTCTCTTTAGCAGGTTAAAATGATCACAGGACAAACAAAAACAGTAAGTGATCTTTTTTGTGTTGCTTTGTGTTGATAATAAAAACTCAGCTGAACAAAAAAGCACTTTAATTATTTAGTTTCAGTTGGTGCGAGACAGATTTTTTTTTAGCACACTGCTTTAAAGGGTGGTCCAAAGGTGAGACTATTTCTCACCTTTTCTTTAATTTAATCATAAATCAGTCAGCAGATGTATTTATTAGACACATTTCTGCTGTGGAGCCAAAAGGCTGCCTTCATGTTTTATGGGAAAAACTGTGTGAATTATTCGATGACTCAAAGCAACAACTTGTTTATATGTTTGAACGTGTTTGCACAGGCCTCCAAACGGCTTCTTATTAGTTCCTCCTGATTCGCTTTTAAAGCACTTTGTGACGTTTTAGTTCAGTTCATGCACAAAGTAAACATTACAGTGTCAACCAGGGACAGAAGAAAAATCTAACAAGTGTTTTTTTCCCCCCTGATATTAGAAATTTAAAATTAGAATCACAAAATACTTGATTAAAATGAAAAAAAAAAATTGAAATGAAAGCATAATTTTCTTAATTAGAAGACAGGAGTTATTGGTGCAATAATTGTCAAAATCAGAGAAAAAAACTAAATCAGTCACAAGAAAGTATTTATACCAACTTTGAAATCATGCAGTGGTGTTTTCTTGTGGTGTTTACCTGTTGAAAATGAAGTAGATTTAGGGAAATATGCTTATTCTCTTTCTTCTCATGAGTTAGATGAGAAAATTGATGCCAGTGTAAAGTCTTTTAGGTAACTGTGAAGCCATAACGAGCAGCCCGCTAGCTTATCTGAGGATAAAGCCAGAATACTAAACTGACTAATTAACATATTATATCTCATTTGTTTAAGTTGTACAAAAAAACCAAAGCATAAACAGGACATTGTCATCATGATTAGGATTAAACAAACATGATGTTAAGTGTTCATTAAAGAGGTTTAACAGAGCCAGGCTAGCTCTTTCCCTCTGTTTCTAGTCTTTATGCTAAGCTAAGCTAACAAGCTGTTGGCTCCAGCTTCATATTTACTGTACAGACTAGGGATGTCAGGTTTAGTTATTTTTTCTTATGGTAGCTTGTTAGACATTAATTGGTAACTAACTGGTTAATTTTTAATAAAAAAAACAAAAAACAACAACCTCAAAATCGAGAGGCACCTGTTGTCCGTCTGTCTCCAAAACACTAGTCAGCTTCTCGATGAGACGGAGTGGCTGATGCAGACGTAGACGGTGGACAGAGAGGCTGTTAGTGAGAGTGAGGAGCACACTGGACTGCATCACCCATGACATGATTGATGAAGTGGGCAGATATTTGTGATGTAGCTCTTGTCTGTGAGAGCTTTCCAGCAGTCAGTGGTCAGAACCAGCCCGTCTGCCCCAGCTAGCTTGATTTTTAGGTCATCCTCAGGGTTTTTCAGTCCATTTAGCTACATTGGCTCTCTATGGGATAACATGCTCAGACTCAAGATACTGAACAGTCTCTTTGAATCCCTCGTCCTCAACCGCACTGATTGGCAGCATTTAAGTCCATCAGTCAATTTACATACCAACTGATTGATAGCCTCGCACCAGCGTGTGTCACACTTTCTCCCCCTGACCAGCAGCAACGCAATCTTCCCCACAAATGGCAGCTGGGTGCTTGTTAATGTGAAACAGCATACAGTCTTTGCAGGAAGTTATGATGTTGTGATTTGCAAGATATCGCAAATTCAACCAATCTCGTGAATTCTGTGCGGGGCTGCATTTTTGTCCAAACTCTTGCTTGAAAAGCTGCTGTGAAATCATTAATGACACACACAGCCTGTGAAATCCTGGAGGGACTGAGCATAATACTAGTACTACCACTAAACTTAGGGGCCATCACACAAGTTTCTTTTGACTTTATCGCCTTTCTTGGGGAAATGTTTCTGCACCGAGCTTCATTTTATTTACCTCAGACTGCTAGCTAGCACAGTTGTTAGCGCAGTGTTTGTGTTAAGTTACGGACCGGCAAGCGTAACAGCTCCAAAATATTCTTGGTGGTTAACTGATTAATGGTTAATTGTTTATATCCCTAATACAGAGAGAATGGTGGCATTATTATTCTCATCTAACATCAATAAAGTGAATAATTGTATTTCTGTTGCTTTGATCCTGTTTGAACATAAAAAAAAGTGAACTTGTTATTAGCTGTCTGACTGTTCTGTCTCTCTCTCCTCAGGCAGAGTGATGATTCATCACGGCCAAAGAAGACTGACCCTGCTGGGATTAAAATATATCTTCTTGTATTCATCGTTAGCCAGTGGGGATTAGGGCTCCACTGCCAATCAACCAATCACGATGCTGGACACCAAATGACCGCTGGGTCCCTACTGATGTATAGCTGTGATTCTGTGTGTGTGTCTTGTCACTGTGGTTTTACTTTTGTTTTGATTTGATCATGCCTAGCTAAAAAAAAAGAGGAATCTGAAACCTACTGATTTGTACTGTAGCCTGTGTGTGCGTGTGCGTGCTCTGCATTTTTCAAGGTGCGAGAGGGTCGAGCAAGTGAGAGGGACGCCGTGAAGGGACGGAAAGATGAGTTTAGGACATTTGTGAAGGATAAAAGCGCAGGAAAGTTTCAGGATGGCGAGACGGGATGAGAATAAGTTTAGGAAAAACAAAAGGAAGTGAGAAAAGACGAGAAGCGAGTTGTTGACGTTTTAAGTTTCGGCACTGTGTGCTTAGTATTTATTGCTTTGATTTGATTTTTTTTTTTGACATTTATTCATTCAGTTTGAGTGTTCATGTGTACATGAGTGTGGTCAGGCCCTGCTGAGACGATAAGCTTTAATGGGACAGTTTCCTGCTGTATTAACCCCCCCGCCCCCACCCCCCCTCCTCTGGCTGAGGTGATGCAGGCTGGAAAGTTGAAGTCCCGGTCTGGTCCAGGTGTCTGAAACCTGGACGAGTTTAGTGCTGGGGGTGCTGGTATGATAGCAGCTCAGGTTGTCCAGGCCTCTCTGTGTATCTCGGTACTGCAGTGGGACTGTGTGTGTGCGCGTGTGTGTGTGATAGAGAGAGAATATAAGACTGTTTGTGTCAACAGGGTCAGTGTAGCAACAGAGCAGCAAAGTGGGTGGAGGAATGGGCTCTGGAAGTGTGTAACACCATTTTTAAAAATTATTTAAAAGGGTGAGTTTACCCAGATTACAAATCTGAGAAGTCACAAGATGATTGTTGAAATAATGAGGGAAAAAAAATCTCTTATTTTTGCCTTTTCTTGTGAAATGTTTGATACTTTTGTCCTGCTCCTTTTGAAACCTCAGTCAACTTTCACCTTCCCTGTTTCTTGTACTTAGATATGCTGGGTGCTTTGTTAAAAAAACAACATTTTAACGATGCTTAAAAGACTTTGCTGGGGGCTCTATAAAAGCAACATTATATATATTCACATCTTAGCAAAGTGCTAGCTAACTGGCTACATGTAGTTTATCTAAATCAGTTGTTAGCTAGCCGGTTGTGTTTTGCGCTGTAGCAAAATGCTGACCAATGAGCTAGCTAATCTACATCAATCATTAGCTAGCTAGTGACATTTGATAGCTGATGGAGTAAAAGATTAAAAGGAGAAAGTTGACCAAGCTGAGGAAGGCAGGGTTCAACTTTAATTTATTATTTTTTTTTGCCAACGCAGGCAAGTGGGTTAGAAATCTACTTGCAAGAAGTCGATGTTTACTTGCCTCCAGTAAACTGTTTTATTAGCAGTTATTAAATAACAGAGACTTCAGATTTTTGAGGGGGCTCATGTGCCTTTATGAGGACAGCAGATGTGACAGGAAACAAGGAGAAAGAAAGCGGGGAAGATGACATGCAGCCACAGGCGAGAGTTGAATCCACGGCCCCTGCAGACGACTTACAGCATCAGTTCGTGGAGCGAATGTTCTATCAACTGAGCTACCAGGCCACCAACAAAGATTATAGTTTATCATATTTAATCTAGACGTCCACAAAATGTCAGAAAATAGTGAAAAATGTCCATCAGTTGTTCAAAGTCCATATGATGTCTTTAAGTATCTCGTTTTTTCAGTCTAATACTGAAAACTATTCAGTAACATGAACGAAAAAGCAGGAAATCTCCATATTTGAGAGGCTGAAAACAGCATTTTTTGCCATTTTGATTAAGTATTGATTATCAAAATATTTTAATTGTTTAATTCTTTTTACCACTTGCCCAGTTGGGCAAGCAAGTTGCCGGATTTACTTGCCCGACATGGCATTTTACTTGCCCCAGGCAAGCGGACAATCCTTGTTTTTGAGCCCCGGAAGGGTCAATTATTTCTTGCATGTAGGTAGAAGAACACACATAATGAAAAACATGTAAACAGAGACACAATTAGACAGAGTAACTTCGTTATTTTTCAACCTGGACCCTGTTTTCATGTTTTCGTGTCCTCCAGTTTGGTTAGTTTTCTCCTTGTTGGGAACTGTTCGCCCACATAAAATGCTTGTTTCGCCCGCGACAGCCTGAGATTGTTGCTCCAAGTGTCTGACATAATGGGAAGGATCCCCACAGACTTTTTTTTTTTAAAGAGATCCTTTTTGTTTTAACCAGAAACAGCTGTTTTATTGCTCTCATCAAAGCCACCAGACTCCATTTAAAGAAAGACTAATTATCAACCTTTTGAACCAAAGATTGAATCAGCAAAGTTTCTTGTTCGCTGCCAGTTCTCTCTGCCAGTCTCCCAACATTATGTATGCAAAAACAAGATCAGGGCTTTTATGTAATAAAAACTTCCTGCCAACAGTAACTCCTCACACTTTGCTGCTCTTTGATGCCCTTCAAGGTTCCTGTAACATGCTCGGGATTGTGGGAGTTGAAGTTCTTAATGGACGTCAAACTGCACCCAGCACCCCAAAAACTTTTAGACTGTATCTGTATGCAAATCAAACGTAACCCAAAGTGACTGACTGAGCTTTATTTTCATGTAACAGATGTGAAATAGTTTGATCAAAAAGTATATTTTTAACATTTCAGGGCATTAGTTTCAGCTGTACTTATCTGTGTCGTACGTTTTTTTGGATCAGTCGGACAGTTTGTTTAGTCTTTCAGACTTCACCAGCCCTCCAGATTGTTTAACTGACTGCCTGCGACCGAGATTATCACATTTTCAGTCGGCTGAATGATTGACTGCCTGTATGAGTGATTTAATAAATGAATGAGCTCATGTTTCAGTGTGAGTGTGTGTGTGTGTGTGTGTGAAAGAGAGAGTGAGAGAAACCAAGACTGACAGGACAGACGTGTCCTGACATGAAACTGTAAACACCTTCAGCTCCGAACCTGCTGGAGCCGACGGCGCGAGTGAAAAGTGTTGATCTGTTTTTCATCCACAATAAATAATATTTAACGTCAGACTCTGAGCTTCGTCTGTCTTTGTGACTCTTGTGTCTTAATCTCCAGGACAGAAAAGGCTGGGCAGCAACATGAAAACGAGATTAAGTGATGTATAATTCAATAACTTTTCCATGTTTTTCCACTACTATGTCACAGCTCTTCCATGACCTCAGCACTTTATTCCCTCTCGGTTCGTTGATGTTCGTGTTCCTTAAAAGTCTGCTCTGCACCGCAATTTGGCAAAACATGTAATATGTATGTAATAAATCTAAAACAAGTTGGAAACCACACTCTATATTCCTGGAAAGTGACCCATTTGTCGAATTCCTTGACTTCTCTCATCTGGAATAAAGCTTTTCCAAACATAAAAATCAACTATAGGCAAGAGGAACCTAAAAAAATAAGAGCAGTGATTTTTAAAAAAAAAAAGTGATTCACATAAAAAAAGTTTTGGGTTAATAGTGAAACTGAGCCTCGGCCTCACAAACGGTCACCTATTTTTAGGCTGCATCATCGACTAGCCTACAAAATTAAACCATTTTAGGAATGTAGGACACAAAAACTCAAGTGATGGAAGAAGTTTTCAGATTGTTCCTTAAGTAAAAGCAGCAACAGTACAATTTAAAATACTCTATTACAAGTAAAAGTCCTCAGAGTATCAATTCAGAACAGGTCTGTGAGCGTAACACTCATATATTATATTATATACATGTATTGATGCTAATGGATCGTATAAATTACATTTTACTGTTATAGTGGTGCTAAATGTAACATGTAACTATAGCTGTCAAATAAGTGAGAAATAATGTAGTAAAAATATTTTTTCTCTGAAATGTAGTGGAGTAAAAGCATTAAGTGACATTAAATGAACCTAACCACAGTGCTTGAGTAAGTAAATGTACTTAGTTACATTCCACCACAGCAAAACTTGCATCGTCATTGAGACTATTCCACTTTTTACATAAAAAACACATTATTCATCTTAAATTTAACATTAAACTCAGTATGCAGACCTCTGCTAAGACCAAAATGCTGTCTCACAGTGTTAATGGCAGGTGAGTATTACTGTGACAGAAGTGATGCATTCAAAATATGAAGTATAGAAGTGTTAGCAGCAAAATGTGCGCAACAGTATCAGTAAAAAGTAAAATCAGTATTGATTATGCAAAATGGTCCCATTCAGAGTGATAAATAATATACATTATGTATAGTATTTGAATATTACTGATACTTTGAAGTGATACACTATTTTATTGTTGTTACGTTGGAGCTAATTTTAACAACTTTACATGCTGTTTAGGTATTTTAATTAACAATGCAAAAAGTGAACGTGTTTTAAATGTAAAATCGTGATCTGAAATGTAACTAGTAATCATAGCTTTGAACAAACAAATGTAATGGAGTAAAAAGTACAGTATTTGTAACTGAAATGTAATGGTGTAGACAAGCGACAGACTGAATAATCAGGCTGATTATCTGGCGTTTTGATATCGACCGATGCCTGCGTGCACCAAGAAGATGTCTGCAAACACGTCTGCAGGCAGCCTCGTCAGTGTGGCTGCTGTGGGACGATGTTAGCGCTCTGCCTTGTGAGTTTTGGGAATGTGGTAAAAAAAAAAAAAGTTAATTTTGAGCAACAAGATTCCCCAATTATTAGATACATGACCGTAAAGTGGGTGTGATTTATACCAGAAGTCACACTAAAGCATCTGCTGTGTTTTCTAACCTCATATTCATCGGCAATTGTCCTTTCAAAGCATCACGTCGACTGAATATTGGCATATTATTATTTCTGAAATATATTTCCACATGCTCACACTGTACTATCTCTCTTTTTTATTTTAATATTTAACTAAACTGGGGTTTAAATTGCAATGATGCTGCATTCATGTTTCTTGATGTGCCAATCTTGCAGCAGTTCATAGTACTAGAATATTATACATATATATATTAGTATTTTAATATTAAAATTAAGGACTTGTGTAAAAATGTGCTTAGAAATTTTTAAAAGTAGGACATTAAGGAACTAATTCTTTAATTAATAATAATAATAATAATAATAACAAGCACATTTAGCCAGAACTACTCTCTGTTTGCACTGATTATTGGTGCTTTCCTGAACAGTGTATTTGTATTTGGGTGAAACCAGACAGACACAAAAATCTCAGGTTTCCACCCAAACTGATCACAGTGATCTTGGGAGAGACACTTGTTATATTTTACTTCATCTTCCTGAGTGTTTTTGGTCATAATAACCCAGTTTCTATAAATATCTGCCTCCAGCATGGACTCCAAAAATACTCCCAATATTTCTCGAGCTGCGTGTTTTTTTTGTTTTTACGTTCTCCCTGATTTAGTGTCCTCATTAGTATGGATGAGCAGTTCTCACTTTTCCCATGAGCTTCTCTCAGAGGTCACCCCTGAGTGTGTGTGTGTCGTATATATGTGTTTGTGAGGGTGTGTATGTGAGGCGGGGGTGTAAACTATAGACTGAATAAAGCTCATTGAGGTTGTCTGTTGTTGGTGACCTCACTGACTGCTATAAATAACCCCCCCACACCGACGGATCCTATACTTACTCACAGCACCCGGTGCAGTTATGACCCTGTTCAGTGAGGATCTGAACACTTTCTTCTCCTCGGAGGTCAAACTGAGTTTAACCTTTTCTCTCTCTGGAGCAACAGCTGGCGAAACTCAACCAGACAAAATTTAATAAAGGTCAACTTGATGTGATCGGCAGTGAAAGTAGCAATTAATTCTGAATCAATTCATGGAAGGGATGTCACCGAAAACCGAAAAGTTTTTGGGTTGTTCGCCAGACAAAATAAGCAATTTGAAGACATCCTTTCTGGGTGTATTTTATTACATTTTATGGACTAAATTATTAAAAAGTAATCAACAGATTAATGGTTACTTGCAGCCCAAGTAAGAAGGACTTCACGGGACTCATTCATTTTTCTATATTTCTTGATGTTGGTACAAAGAGAAAAACCATAAATACATTTCGACATGTTTTACACTGAATCCACACTTTAGTATGTACGTTAAAACAAACACAGATGAACACTTTAAAAGAATAAACCAACACCTGTTTGATTGATATTCTCCTGAGTGAACAATTTAAAAAATGATCTATTTTTATTTAAAGATGTAGATATCAAAACAACAACACCTGTTGATTGATATTTATTTGATTCCAAAAAACAGGGTTTGGAAAAATAAATAAAAGCTCAAGCTTAAGATTTTCCCACCAAACCAGTCTGCCTCAAACGCTCACACTACATTTACTGCGTTTTCTCTCTATCTTGTGTCCACAGCAGTTAAGAGCAGGTCTCAACATGTTGCAGCAGGCTTTGACTTCACCTGCTGATGGACCCGAGGAGGAAGGAGGCAGACTGGGAGAAACTAACCCGCCGAACAAGAAAACGGGCACACGTGTTGCTCTCATTTGTGAGTTGTAGGTGAAGACAGACAAGTAAAGAAAACATGGCAGTAAAAAAAGACAACAACCCACCTTTGTGCAACAGTAGCTGTTTTTAAAACTCTGTCTGACCTGATCACATGCCTCAAAAAGGTTTGGGAACCTGCCACATTAACTACCTAACTTGCAGATCCAATCCTAGCTGTATGGTAACCATGGAAATATTGATTAGGACCTGATTTAGGGAAAAGGTCATTAAAGATGAGCAGTTATTAAATCATTGTTCTAATCCTAACTTAAGAAAGGAAAAGTGAATTAACCAAACTCTCCTAACTTGAGTATAATTTTTAAGTTGTCCTAACTTTCACTTTTCTATTAGATTGTTTATTTTTTTAGTCTGGCTGAGTGTTAGCTATCTTAGCCCACTCTCTTTCTTTTATTTAGTTAGCGTGGTTGTAAATTTCCGAAAAAGAACATTTTTGGATTTCTCTACAGATGTTCTAACGCATCTGCCTTAGAGTTAAGTGCCTGTTGTTATTTTTACTCCATTTTTCTGTTTTAGTATGTTTAAAGAAGGAAAACCAAAGTTTTTTTCAGCACAACAAGATGAGGAAAATTAGCATCAGTTGCTAGGTAACAGACATGAAAGCTGATAAGTGATGTTGGATTGAGAGTATTTAGACTTTCCTCACCTGAGATGAGATAAGATGAAATCAGATAAGACAGGATTCCTGAAGTTAGTTAGGATTTGCTTCTGTGATGCCAAACTGTGAAAAGTCTTATCTTAGACTCTTCCTGTCTTATCTTAAAGGTAGAATCAGAGGGATTTGTCCGAGTTGTTCCTAAATGCATCACGTCAGATATCAACACCACCACACACTTTTAGAGGGTCGTGAGTTTATACATCATTTCTTTAGGAAAATGTTGCAGTTTCAGTAATGCTTCAATTTCCAGGTCCCGTAATTTCATGGTAAATAGGTGGTGATTACAAAGTAACATATTTAAAATTTCCTTTCCTACATTTTCATGTAGTTGGTGGTAATCACAAAGCAACGTATTTGAAATTTCTCTGAATTTACCTGCAAATTATCCCAAATTTCCTGGCAAGTATGTGATAATTCGCAAGTGTTGTTTTCATGCCAGTAGGAGGTAATTACAATTTGCTCTTTTAGAAATAGTGGAATACAATTATTAAATAATGTTGGGGTAATTTTCTATAATTGGGATAATTTCTACGAAACTTGATTTATGATACTTGCTAATTATCACATATTTACTGTGAAATATGGGATAAGTTGCGGTTAATGTCAAAGAAAATTCAAATATGTGAAATTGTAATTACCACCTACTTGCATGAAAACGACACTTTCATGCAATTACTAATTATCACATACTCACCATGAAATTTGGGGGTAATTAAAAAAAAAAAAATCTAATATATTTCCTGGTAATTGCCTCCTATTTACTGTGAAATTATGGGACCTGGAAAGTTGACTGAACATGATTTATGCAGGGAGGAAACAAAAAGGATTTTGCTGATGCCATCATGCTGACCTTTATTACACTAAAATTCAACTTAAATCTTTTTTTTTTTTAAATCAGTTGCTTCCATAATTATTGTTCATGATTGATCACAATTATGGGATGGAGGGGGCTTGAACTTTTTTCAGTTTCTGAAGGGGGGCATGCCAGAAAAAATGTGGGAACCACTGCTCTAAGGCGATATGCAGACAGCCACATGTGCAACGAGTAGAGCTGAAAATGTACTTAAAAGTTTTCTTCTTGTCCTACAGCGGCTGAATCATTACTGCTGCTAAAGTGGGCAGACGGTATTGAAGTAGCATTAGCTTGCTTGGCATTAAATCTAAAGTCTATACTTGACTCTGACCTGTAAAACAAAAGCAGACAGTTTGCCTTCAGGCTGTAACACACTGACATCAAACATACTGTATACTGTTACAAGGAGCTTGTGTTAACCTTTCCGATGATTATGAGCGTGGCCAGACGTTAAACCTGGAACTGGAGCAGCTGGACTCCTACAAGGCCCCCTGTTCCTCCCACTCCGTCTGCACTGTGTACGGTACACCTATACTGGAATATTTCAAGTTTACTGTGTGATAATTCAGACCAGTATCGCCAGGATTTAACGTCCATATTAACAATTCTGTTCTTCTTCTTCTCTTTTTATTAACCGGAACCCAAATCTGTTCCTAACCTTAAACAGACATTATAGAAAGCAAAAATTTTAAGTGTTCTGCAGAATCATCCAGTAGAAACGTTCTTGTCTGGTTATATGGTCGGTTATTTTAATTAAACACCAAATAACACTGTTTATTGCATGGTGTTGTTAAATACTCAATTCTGATTGGTCAATTACTATTACTTCTATATAACAGACCGTTGCTATGAGGAACAGACCGTTGCTATGGACTCAGTTCTGATCATAGATTATGAAGGAGCAATAAAATCATTGTTAAACCACTAAAATCATTTTAAAATTAATATTTTGTGCAAATTATCGATTTTTTTTTGGTGCATAACCACATAAAAAGCAGGATAATGTGCAGTGAGCAGGTCACTATTGTGAAATAAAGCCATAAAAGCATTTAAAAATTCATATTTAGTGTCACCTAAACTGCTTCAGGATGATTTTCAGTCCCGCATCATCCCGTTGGGATTTATTTCACAATAACAAACTGCTCAATGTACATTTTCTCTTACATATTGTAATAGTAATACGTTTCTGTTGGCAGCAATCTGTAAAAACAACCTGAACTTATTAAAATTATCTGTTTAAACACAAAATAATGTCGGAATATCTGCCATCTAAGCACAACATCAGGTGAAATAATGAGTTTTGAAAGCAGATTTATTTATGATATTGGACTTGCGTGTATTACTGCACATTTCTTAGGTTAATCCTCTTTTTTATTATTTTCCTTGAGGCAAAAACGAGCTGTCTCCCATTCTTTATGCATTTTGTATGTGTTAGTTAGTAATTAGCTTGTGTGGCAACTTAATTAAGCACACGGTTTATTTTAGAATATGTGCTATGTGAGCACAAGATAAACAGAAATAATAAAAGCTTTAAACTAGATTTGAATTCGTAAAAGATGAGGTAATAATGTGTGATAGGACCAAGAATAGGTAATTTCATATCCAGATAATGGTACATTTCATTATATAGCACATTGTATAAGTCTACAGTCAGAGTAAAACATGAAACACTTATATTAGAGCTTTAAATTTCATATTTCTGTCGCTCATTTATCAGTCAGATACTCACAACACTCTGCTGTCAGACTCCAGGAGGAGGTCGAAAATGATTTCCACCGGCAGTTAGCGTTTTTTCAGTCTGTCTTTTTGAGCTCCTCATCATCTGTGACACCAGCAGTTCTTGGCTGCTTGACAGATGATTCACTCTCAGGTTTGTTTCTGCAGTAAAAGACGTCAGGAGATATTTTGACTCACTTAATTTATGTTCTCTGTGGCAGTAAAACACGTTACACGAGCCATCAGAAACTTGAGCAGGGCTTTCTTAACACCGTTAGGAATGACTAACTAAAAAAACAAACACTTTAAACAGATTTGAACCTGCTAGATTAGCAACAATAAGGCTATAAACAACCCATAATGCAACACAGGAGACACTCTTTACATTTAAAGGACCAGTGTGCAGGATTTAGTGGTATCTAGCAGTGAGCTTGCAAACACCAAGTTTCACCCTCCCCTTCCAGGGCGTGTAAGAGAACCTATGGTGGGCACAAAAGTCAAAAAGCAAAACATGACAGTCCTAATCTAGAACCCATGTTTGGTTTGTCTGTTCTGGGCTGCTGTAGAAACATGGCAGCCTTCGTGGAAAAGGACCATAGACGTATAATATGAACTAGACTCAGCCTTGCCGCCAGTTTTTCCCCAGTGGCCACTTGCGGTATTGCAGCGAAAAATTCCACACCGGCCCAAAAAGAAAACAAGGTCACTTATGAATCTTTTTTTTAAATGAATTTTTGATTTATGGAGTTTTCATTGGACTGAATGGGCACCATCTTTGCATTCACTGTCTAGTTCATTATATATCTATGGGATAATCCCACAAATGGAGGGCTAACCCTGCTCTGGAGCAGGACCAGCAAGCCCTAGGCTTAAGTTAGAGTTAGCCTCTTGTAACTCTTGGTCTGGGGCTAATAGCTCTCTTAGCCTGGGGCTAAGTGCAATGTGAAAAGCCCTTTTTTAACCCTGGGTTTAGTCGATTTTCAGGGGATATGCCCCAAACCTCTGGGCTAAACCTACTCCAAAGCAGGGTCAGCCAGCCCTGGGCTTAAGTCGGGGTTAGCCCACTTTAGTCACAGGCTAAGGGAGCTGTTAGCCCTAGACTAAGAGAGCATTCACACTGGCACAATCCTGGATCATTCCAAAGTGGGCTAAACCTGACTTTAGCATAGGGCTCGCTGGTCCTGCCCTAGAGCAAGGTTAGCCCTGAATTTGTGGGGTAATCCCCTGAAAATAAACTAAACCCAGGGCTAAAAAGTGTCAGTGGCTAAAAGAGTAGAGTAGTCACAGAGGATTCTAAAATGTTCACATCTGTTGCTGTACTAAGAGACATGTAACCCAGGGCTAGTAGAAATACAGTGTGAATTATATAGTCCTGTGTTAACCCTTAACCCTGGCTTTGCAATATGTGTGTGAAAAGGATAAGAGGCTAAGAGAACTTTAGGCCTGGGGCTAACAGCTCTCTTAGCCTGGGGCTAAATGCAGTGTGAAAGGCAATTTTTTAAATCCTGGGTTTAGTCGATTTTCAGGGGAAATCCTCAAAAACTCTGGGCTAACTTTGCTCTGGAGCAGGGCCAGCCAGCGCCAGGTTTACATGAGGGTTAGCCCACTTTGGAATATGCAAATTAGCCTGGGGCTAACGGGTCCTTTAGCCTGGGGCTAAGTGCTAAGTGAAAACCCTTTTGCTGACTCAGCAATTTCTCATAATGATGTCAATAAACCTGCTCTGAAATATTTCTAATATTTATGAGTCATCTTTCTGTCCAGGTACTCAACACGGACTCTTTCTAAAGTTAGATTTGACTGATGTTTACTTCAAGGAGAGAGCTGTTGGTGTTTGTTCAGTCCGCTGCACTTCTACACCTGTCTCCATCTGCTTGTGTGCGTACACGTGCGCGCTCATGTATGTGTGTGTTGGCTGTAGCTGTAGACTTTAGGACCCCGCGGAAACTTTCTCTCCGGTGCGGCAGCCTCTGCGGCTCGTGAGAGAGGAGCAGGCCGGTTGGTGTGTGTGTGTGTGAGAGGAGCGCGAGCCAGCAGCGGAGAGAAGACCCGGTAGAGCGCGAGGAGGGAGAGAGAGAGAGAGAGAGAGAGAGAGAGAGAGTGAACGAGAGGAGAGAGAGAGCGACGACCGGAGGGACGGACGACACGGTAAATATAAACATTACATTTTAGCTCGTGAACGCACCCCCGGTACAGCCGTTAAGTTCGCCACAGTCATCTCCTAAAGTCATCGCTCGCGCGCTCCGGAGCCAAACCGTCGGTTCCGTTTTAGCAGATGATGTGCGCGTGAAGACGGAGCGGTTCGTACACGGGCAGAGTGAACTTGGGGAGTTTTTGTGCGGTGAGACCGGACAGCCGTTACATAACGACTGTGTGTTAAACGTTGTCCGGTGCAGCGTACCCCCCTTCCGTCTCCCCGCTCCCCCCCGACAGCAGCAGGTAACGTTAAACCGGAGCGCTCCGTCCTCTTCTCTTCTCTTCAGCCACCAGATGCAGACAGACACATCAGCGCGCGGAACCGTCACCTCCGCGGAGAGCGAGCGGGCGGCCGGCGGGAGCGCGCCTGCTGAGGTTACTGAGTGCATTGGGTCTGGAACGCGCCCCCGTGTGTGTTTTTTACCTGACCCAGTAAGATTATCGGCGCTACACACTCACACACGTGTCTCTCACCGGCTGCCCGCCCCGCACACACCCCCGCCGGGATTATACAGCGTTTATGAGAGGCCGTCCGGTAAAGGCCGCGTGAGGTCGCTCCCAATATTAATTGTCATAAAGCTGGGCTCCGTCAAGCTAGCAGGAAGAAGTACAACACTTCCGCCATAGATTTTAAAAATAAAAGTCTCCTTGACAAACGTTACACATCGACCTTAACAATTTTTTTTGTCGATGTAGGCCTCTAATCAAAATACTTTAAAGCAGTTCGACCACATAGATGTTCTGAATTGATGAATAAATATTGAACAAGCTGGAAGCCCTTAATTTGAATTAATATTCAATCAGTGAAAGATTCAATTTGTATTTTACCCATGGATCTTCAACAGGTGGTCCGCAGCTTGTAGGGAGTCCTCAGAGTTACAGCAGGGGGGGCTCCAAATTACTGTTTGATGCCTTTTCTTTCTCAAAATTTTAATAGTTGTCTAAAAATACAAATTAACCTGAATTAATATTCTATTACTGAAAGATTCAATTTGTGTTTTAGCCCCTGGGTCTTCAACAGGTGGTGTGCTAGAGTTACTGCTGGTGGGCCTCCAAATTACTGTTTGATGCATTTTTTTTTTCTAAATTTAAATGATTGTCTAAAAATGCACATTAACCTGAATTAATATTCTATTATTGGAAGATTCAATTTGTGTTTTAGCCCATGGGTATTCAACAGGTGGTCTGCAACCTGTGGAAGTTAAATGACTAAAAATACACATTAAATTGAGTCCAACATATTATAATTGAAGATAAATTGGCTTGTTCGTAGACCTAAACATTTCATTTACAGCACATTGACAAAAGCTAGCTAACCTACTAAATCACTGTGCAGCAAACTAATTAGCTATATGTTATTGACACATATTGGTCAGCCTGCTGTATTATTATACTGAGTGCACAGACTTACAGAGAACTGCTGCTCACTCAGCTGCTACGGGTAAGCACAAATGAGAAAAGACCTGAAATATTCAATGCAATATACCTAATAGAAGATCCCTACTCTGTCTTTCAATCAGCTGAGGGATCCATCGCCTGAAAAACTCTGAAGACAACTGTTTTAGGCTGAATATATTGTAGGGCTGCATCTTTAATTATGTCCTTATTTCTTTCCATTCTTGTCTTTCTGCTGTCATTAATTTCTTGATTAATTGAATAATATTTTGATTAGGGCTGCACAAGTGCAAAATCAAAATCACAGAAGCTGCAGTTTTTTGATCAAGATTAAATGTGAAACAAAACAGCATTATAATGAATTAGTGATGCAGAGATGCTCTGACCTATATATAAATATTGTTTGGTACACTCCAACAAATGTCACTTCATCCTGATTGCAATAGTTTTTTCACTGAAAATTAAATTTGTGATGTGAAAATGATCATTCATACTAATTAAGCATCATATCGCAATTGCAATTAACTGTCAAAATAATGACGTTAAGATTTTTTTTCACCATATTGTGCAGCCCTGATTTTTATCTATAAAATGTGTGAAAATAGTGAAAGAAATTCCCAGAGTCCAAGAGTTCAAATGTCTTGTTTTATGTGACCGCAAATCCTAAATGTCAAGGTTCATCTTATTGTCACAGGAGACTAAAAACAGAAAACATGCACATTTGAAAAGCTGGAACCAGGAACTATTTTTCTTAAAATATGGTTTGAAAAGTTACTCAATTACCAAGTAGTTGCTTATTCATTTTTCTGTCATGTAATCCATCAATTGACTCTAAAACGGTGTGATCACTAGTTTTTTAGTTCTTTTAAGTTTGGCTATTAGAAGTACCAGTACTTTGACAGGGTCATAGCTATCATTTAGGACACTGAGGTCATGTCCTGTGTATTTTTTCTAGGAATTATAAAGCTGACAGTTATTCTTTCCTACTTTTAGACCAGCAATGAATGAATAAAGGATTCATCATTCGCCCTTGAGAATATAGTTCCTGGCAGTGTGGAGAAGGTTTAGAAATAGGCTCTGTGACGTAGGGCTTTCAGAAATGATGGCTGAATTAACAAACCACGCCAAATCTGATTAATTAACACATCTTAGAGACTTATTTGTTGGTGTCTTATCGAAAATCTGCTGAGGGTATGTGTTAGGACATGATCTGTTGGTGGAAATGGACTCATGACCTCAGATGACCTTAGTATTTATGAGTCCTAGTCCACTTGAATTTCTGCGCAGATGGACAAGTGTTAAAAGTTGGACATTTCGGTTGAGTTGCCTGCCTTTGACGTTACCTGCCTTTAAGAATTTGTTCACCTGTGTATCTGTCATGATGTTGTACTAGTTAGGATGCGAGTGCCAGTCAGTTCAGAAAGCGAAGATACTCAGCTCTGTCAGTAAAATAAAACTGAGGAAATTCACATGTAACAGCAGCACAGAAGACAGAGTAAGAGGAAAGAAAACAGATAAAGAGCTGTTTAAATTAAATGAAGAATGGTAAAGAAACGTATATATTTGATGCTTTTAATGTGAAGATGAATCACCTACTTCCCTGTCTTATCACTGCCTCACACTCTCTACCTTGACATACCTCTGAAGCTTTTTCTCTGCGCAACCATTTTTCCTCCCAGTAGTGCAGGCTTCTGCTTGGGCCTTTGACTATAGTTTAATTTAAACCACAGCTGCACAAAGACTTAAACAATTTGAATAAATATGTATTGAGTTGCTATAGGAGTGTGAGGTGTGTGTGTGTGACCTAAATAAGCAGAACTTGGAGGAGTTGGTTGGCCTGGAGCCTGGAGCTCGTGTAGGGAGCCCCCGGGGGTGTGGGGTGGATACTGTACACCCATTTCTGCAAAGTTTCCACCCTTGTCTTTCCGCTGGTAACCCTGGCCGGCTGCCTGTTGTCTTCGCAGTAGGTGATGTAAGGCCACAGCGTGAGGAGTGACATACTGTACAATACGTCTTGAGGAAAGCCAGACATATTGGCTGCACTCACACTGTGCTCAAATCCAAATCACTGCTGAGATCCAATTTTGTTTTAGGCACATGCAAACATTGTATTTTAAGCTGCTTTTGTGTGCAGATCGTGATCAGTATCTGACACCGGTCTGAACAAATCGCACAACTAAACTGACTCGCAAAAATAGAGGCACTAAAACTTGACCTGACACCTGACATGCTCATGCAGAAGTAAGTGAAATGGAGGCAAAGTGACTTATGCCATCATGTAATGTATTGTGTCATTTGGATGCTAATGTGCGGCTAAACTAATGCAATTTGGAAATAAGTCTGTTTTAATTGTATAGCCCAAAATCACAACTCTAAAAAAGTGTGTGAGGTGTGAGGCAGCAGGTGTTCATTAAAACCACCTCAAACAAAAGTCTGGTTAACAGTTTAATCACTGATCTAAATTATTGCATGATTAAGATGATTTAAACATTTTTGGGAATATGCAGCAACTAAAGAACAATATAAACTGACAGCCTGAGGACCTTAATGCCCTGTGCTGTTCAGGGTGTGGCCGTTTGGAGCGGGTGCCCCTTTTGTAACACACCGATTGCTTGGCACCTGGTGTTGCTGCTTGCAGCATTGTCAGGAGGTGTGCCTGGAACGCCTGCCTGTTCAGAGCCACACATGTACACTTAAATGTGGTCGCAATAGCCTAAAGCCTTCAGTACATATGACATTTTTTGTAACATAAACCCTGTCCACAGCATTTAAGCAAACTCGGAGGGCATGACTGTATGGAGTATCAAAAATCCAAAAAAGTAGCTTTTTCAGGCTTGGACCAGAGATGCTCTGCACCAAATTTGTTGATGATTGCTCAAAATTTGTGGAAGGAGTTGTGAAAAAACACTTTTGGACAGTTTTCAAAACGTCAGAAATTCTAAATGTGGCTTGTATGGATAGATTCTTCGGGAAATTTTGTTTCTAAGGTTCTTGGTTCAAAGGTTTCTGGCTAAAACGTAAAGTTTGTTGTTATGGCGCCACAGTGTGGCCAAATTGCACCAAACAATACACCTGCCAAGTGTGATGTCGATCAGCTGATTGGTTGTTGAGAAAATCGAAGGACATACATACAGACAGACAGACAGAAGCTCCTTCCTTCATAGTCAGATCGTCAGATGCAGGGCAGTATTTCACAATAGGGACACTGGTTGGTTGGTTTCTTGATCTCTGGATAAAATATAATACAGCTGCCATGTGTGTTCTACAGTGTGTTCTGTACCTAATGAATACTTAGAGGTAACATGATACTGACAAAATGCAAAGAGAATCGGAGGAACTGGTGTTTTTAGAGCCCCACGACTAAGGTCGTGGGGCCCCATGTGTCTTTATCCGGCCCTGCGTAGTTTTAGTACCTCTGCTTTATTCTGCATTACCAGATAGTGACACACTGCAAACAAACTTTGAAAAAATGGGTTTATTTCCCTTGTTTGCATTTTTAAATGGCTTTAGAATAAGTACAGTAATACACTTTGCGGTATCCTGATATAGAAAATAACAGATAAAACTTAAATTAGCCCCGTTAGTTATTTTTAGTACCTCAGAGCACTCAATTGTGGATTTTTGCTTGCTAGTCACAAGCTATATCCTTTTTAAAAGTCTTTTTTATGTCAGATCACTGAGCACAAAACCAATTTAAGTGGTAATCAGTGAGGGAATCTAATGGGTCTCAGAATGTGATGTAGTAAGGACAGAAAATGAGTTTGAGGAATGTTTAAAGCCACCAAAAGGAGTTGTGTGCCTAGATTCGCAGCCTACTTTCTTCAATCCGTGTATAAATAACACACTTTTAGACTTTGGAAGTGCATGCACATGCATATACCACAATCCAAATTTGTGTGCAGGTGATTTGCTGATGTTTTCCATAAATAAATAATAAAAAAAATAGGTGACATGGTATAAAGAGCATGAAAGTCTGCATATGGATGAGCTGAGGTGGACGGATGGGTCAAACAAACACTAAAGCTTCACCCAGGAGGCCGGGGTTCAAACCCCATGAGAAAACTAAACTCAGTGTTATTTAAAGTAACATAACATTACACGCGTCAAGTAAGTGCGTCACATGACTTATTCCACTTATGTCATGTGACTTTTGTAACATAATGTACTTATTTTTCAGGTATAGGCCTATACAAAACTCAATAATCTAATAATCGGGTCTGACACGGGCCACAATCACTGCATCAGGTGTATGTGTAAAAAAATTAAATTAAAAGATGCAGCAGTTTTGCATAAAGAAGCCATGTTACGGGCTAAGTATTTCTTCCTTCATGGGAGGAGAATATTTATTCCACAGTTTAAGGATGCATACATACAAATGTACAATATAATTAACAGTTTAGTTGTTTAAGAGAGGGAAAAAGATGTTATTGGATTGGTATCGGTATCAGCAGATACTGAACTGGTATCAAGCCATCCCTATTTATTTTACCCCAAAGCATGATCTTTTCCTAAACCTACCAAAGTAGTTTTGTTGTGTAAACTTAAGTTAATGATAGGGATTGGTGAATCACCTCCACACAAAATTGGGCCTTGGCGTGTGCACTGCAGGCAGTTTGAAAGGGTATTTGTACGCAGAGACTGGGTTGAGATTTTGAGTGAGCAGTAGTCCCTCCTTTACTGACTGTCTTAAAAATTTTTTAACTTTTTGGCAGTTTACATGCAAACTCAGACTTGCCTGCAGAACAACGTGTGACAACCAGAAAGTTAAGCATCATCTTGATAAACTCTACCTTCTAAGTAACAGAAGGCCCCGTGGCGTGCTCCTCAGCGTCTCAATTTGTCTGAAAGACTTACAGTATGAACAGATAGCAGCCTCACAGCCAGTTATGGGCACATTTTGCTGAAGTCTGTCGTTGGTAAACACCCTTTAACAGTCTCAAGAGCTTACAATCTGCCATAACAGCTGGAAGAAAACTGAGAAAGCAAATCAGACTGAATGTTCAACAGATCAGGGTTTTACACTCCAGACTTGTTCAGCGCTGACAAATCTGTCCGAGTGCCCATTGTCAGGAGACATTTGATTAGATACTGAATTTCTCTTGTGCTCGCTCAATACTTTTGTCACTTATTAACTTCCAACAAATTAATGGTAATGAGGCTGATGAGACAAAAGAGAGCCAAGATGAGTCCAAGTACTTACAAGGTCACACATGGCTGACTCGCTGCTGAGCACCTCCTTCACAGCTGCCCTCCATTTTCCCGCACTGGCTGCACCAATGATAAGATGTATGCTTGGTTGCTAGGAAACGTTAAAAATGTCAAACTGGAGTAGAGCTGCAACAATTAATCGATTATGAATCAATTATTAAATTAATTCGCCACTAGTTTATCGGTTTGAGCAGTTTTTTTCAGAAAAAAGATTTCAACTTCTTAAATGTGATTTTTTTTACTCCTCTATGACAGTAAACAAACATGTTTGGCTTGTGGGCAAAACATGACATTTGTGGACGTCAGCTTGGGCTTTGGGAAACACTGATTTTATGAATTTCTCACCATTTTTTGACATTTTATGCACCAAACAACTGATCGATAAATCGAGTGGCTAACTGAAAGATTAATTGACAATGACATGAATCATTTGTTGCAGCCCTAAAATGGAGTAACGTAGTATTTATCACATAAAAAAGCCAAAATCATTTGCTTGTTATGACTTCTCATATTGGAAGATTTGCTGTTTTATATCATTGTAGATTTAATCTCAGTGGGTTTTGGACTGTTAGCTTAAACAAAACAAGTGATTTAAAAATGTCACCTTCTATTCTGGGAGATTTTTATTATTATATTCATGTTTTTTTTTCATTAAATGATTAATAAATTTAAAAAAAACTGTGATAGTGGATCCTGGTAGCCTTAAAATACACCACGTGACCTGTTGCTTGTAACCCCCCACTTTTTTTCTGTGTTATCAGTCTGTCTGTACTACCTGCTGTTAAACCCCCCCCCCCCAAAAAAATAAAAAATAAAAACAGAACAAGAAAAAAAGATAAGATAGATAAATTCTAATAATCAGTAATGCAAATAACCGTGAGGCGTTTGTGGTGTGCACCAAAATCAGACAAACTGAGATTAACAGATGTGGGGTCAGAAATACAGTAAGAAAAAAAGTCAGCTTCAGTGTCATTTATTCGTGTTTATACCATCACACCATTAAAAAAAACCAGATCTGTGTCATGTTAACGGGTTTTTGAGGGATTTTTGATTTTTGGCCCCGTTACCCGCAGTTCAAAGGTGGACGTTTTGTCTAATGAAACAGGACAGTTTCATCCGGCCACATCAATCACTCTGTGACAGCCATGTTGAAAGCTACCCCGATTCCACCAGATTCCTTTGAGGACACCTGCGTGTGTGTTTGTGTGTGTGTGTTAACCTGTTACTGCTCTGAAATGGAATATGAGGCCATCAATCAAGTACAGTGCCGTTCATAGAGACACACACCTGTTGTACAGCCTTGACCTTGGGGTTGTGTGTGTGTGTGTGTGAACAAGAGGTGGATTGACTCAGGAAGAGAGGAGAAAGGCAGAGCAGCATGTCAGCCACATACTGAGAATGATTTCTTACTAAAACTTCCTAAAAAGTTCCTCTTACTGTAAATCCACTCATGTCACGATGCTGTTTGTGTGTGTGTGTGTTTTCTCGTTCTTCTCGCAGGAGAGGGGGAGGACCAAGTGAACAAGTGATCGTCCGACCAACAGATAGAGCGACCGACCGACCGACCAACCGACCGACAGAGTGAATGAAGCTGCACCTGGTGCTTCTGAGGGCCTTTCCCATGTTTTGATTTGCTCCATTTTTCACTTTCTAAACTTGGTTTCACCGAGCCGCTCCCTGCCATGCCGTCCAACAGTCCTGCTGCCGCCGAACCGCCCCAGACGC